>JAWNZC010000314.1:5847500-5870000 GCA_035771165.1 Paragorgia papillata
CTAATTAAGCGTGATTAAGCGTACTTAAACCTACCTAAGCGTACTTATCACTACAGTACGTTTTATTTATTAAATGATATTCTTATTATATAATTATCAGAATGCAAACATTTTAAAATAATTAATATTTTCCTTACCATCGCATGCTGTTCTGATGTAGGAAAAGTTTCAAGAAGTATCTTCAAAATATTTCCAAATGATTCCACATCATTTGTGAGTTGTCCTTCGTCACTATTCTCATCCGATGACGTCACAAAACTTGCGCAAGACAAACCTCCAAGAATGGCTGTGATAACTTGGGACTAGAAAAAGATAACAGTCTTATTAAATATACAACGTACACACCACTCGTGCTTCGTAGCACGCGTCACCCATGCTTCACATCACGCGTCACCCATGCTTCACATCACGCGTCACCCATGCCTCACATCACGCGTCACCCATACCTAACATCACGCATCACCCATGCCTCACATCACGCGTCACCCATGCTTCACATCACGCGTCACCCATGCCTCACATCACGCGTCACCCATGCTTCACATCACGTGCACCCATACTGACGCGTCACAACACCTTAGAACTCGTGCTAACCACGCCTCACATCACGTGCCAACCATTCCTCACATCACGTGCAAACCATTCCACATATCACGTACTAACCATTCCTCAAATCACGTGCCATTTCCATTCTCAGAATTGTAGTATAAACTTTTAGACATTGGAAATTCCAGATCTTTCATTATTGTGATTCAACACATTTTCACATTTCATTACAAACCACACAATAGCCTTACCTGCAGGCTCTCAGTGATGATAATGTTACAAGGCAAGATGGCATTGTGAGCGACCTTTTTTGACCAAAGATAGTCAATAGATTGAATAAGATCTTTTATAATAGCGTACACCACGTCTTCAGTAAGGTTGAAGTCATTCTTATCAAGAAAGTCTTGCAGCGTTTGCTTCGAGGGAAGTTCATAACAAATCAGACTTAAAAAAGCACAATTAAAAATACAATCACTCACAAGCCAATAAGCATGTTATTATATACGCACATTTACTATACAGATATTAATAAAATATTAAGATCTCACTATTCCATTTCAAAATATATAATTTCTATTTCCTACATGTGAAAATGGCCAATCAACGTCCAGAACTTAAAATGTTATTGGACATCAATATGGCTAAGCTCTAGGCATTCAGTTGGCCTACCTACCTACCTATACCTACCTACTATACCTATATCTACCTACCTACCTACCTACCTATACCTACCTACCTACCTACCTACCTACCTACCTATACCTACCTACCTACCTACTTATACCTACCTTAAACACCTTGGATCTCCAGTCCAGAGGCTCTTCAGTCGCAGAACAAGAAGCCTACTACCTGTCACTGAAAATCTTCGTTAACAATGTTACAGCCAATTTGGAGAAAGAGAGAAAGCACCAGAAGAAATATCACCTATACCTACCTACCGATCTACCTATACCTACCTACCTACTTACCTATACCTACCTACCTATACCTACCTATACCTACCTACCCACTTACCTACCTACCTACCTACCTATCTACCTACCTATACCTACCTATACCTACCTACCTACCTACCTATACCTACCTACCTACCTACCTACCCATACCTACCTATCTATACCTACCTATCTACCTATACCTACCTACTTACCTACCAATACCTACCTACATACCTATACCTACCTATACCTACCTACCTATACCTACCTATACCTACCTACCTATACCTACCTATACCTACTTACCTACCTACCTACCTACCTACCTACCTACCTACCTACCTACCTACCTACCTACCTACCTACCTACCTACCTACCTACCTATCTACCTACCTACCTACCTACCTACCTATACCTACCTACCTATACCTACCTACCTATACCTACCTACCTACCTACCTACCTACCTACCTATATCTACCTACCTATCTACCTACCTATACCAACCTACCTACCTACCTACCTACTTACCTACCTATACCTACTTACCTATACCTACCTACCTATACCTACCTACCTATACCTACCTACCTACCTACCTACCTACCTACTTACCTACATACCTACCTACCTACCTACCTACCTATACCGACCTACCTATACCTACCTACCTATACCTACCTACATACCTACTTACCTACATACCTACCTACCTACCCACCTATCTACCTATACCTACCTACTTACCTACCTACCTACCTACCTACCTACCTACGCAGCACTCTACATTTTTACACTCTGTATGTTACAGTTCTAAAGGTTTATTTATTTATTTATTTATTTACAAGCTGTGCCACGAGTGGCAGGGAAGTCCCACAGAGTTGTTGCTGATTACGTGGTCCCTATATATATAATACAAAATGAAACCTAATGGCCAACATCAAGGCGTAAATAGGTACTTCTAAGCTAAGACTATAAAACATAAACTAACAGCACATTTTAACAAGAAGACTAGATAGGGGACGGCACGAGTGACATTTTACACAGACGGTTTTAAAAGTTTGTGGAATTTCGACATCGTATACAAGTTCGGTTACATGAAAGGTGAGGTAATAAGGACAACATTTTTCTTCAACTTCCAACTTTATTTTGTTGCAAGTGGAAAAGCGTTATTGCACGTATTACCACCCACCTTAAACAATGATGAAACAATGATTTTGTTGTAAGTTGAAACAAATTGTTGAAAAAGTAGACTCCAGTTCTACTTGCTGCAACATGCTGATTCAACTTGCAACAAAATCATTGTTGCGCGACAATGTTTAAGGAAGGTGGTAATACGTGCAACAACACTTTTCCACTTGCAACGCAACAAAGTTGCAGTAATTTGTTGCTCGTATTACTTCACCTTAACACTGAGCTATACACCCACCAGTCATCTGGCTCCAACTCTATTTTAGACGTCGATGAAAACTTCTGATTCTTGATTAATACCTTGCTTGCTGAAAAGAAATCAGTTCCAATAAACAAAACAAGAAGGCAGTGAGAGACTGTATATAACCTCAGCCAGTGGGTTATTCAGAAATGTTTAAAAAGAAAACGAGTCATCCCATTAACCAGGCTAGCTCACGAGACATACACATGTGTGAATAAAATGCTTGATTTCACTCGTACCAAAATTATGCAAAATGTTTGCATAAAATAAGGATAGTGAGCGCAATCAAGCATTTCTTCTACACGGAGAATCTTGCGGTCAGATTTTTATTATTAATTGTTTATTTCTCACCAACATTTCAACCAAAATTGAAAGGGTTGGTCCTTGATCTATGATCAATCTTGCCAAACTTTAACGAAAACGTGTGCAGAAAGTCAGACTGACAGACAGACAGACAGACAGACAGACAGACAGACAGACAGACAGACAGACAGACAGACAGACAGACAGACAGACAGACAGACAGACAGACAGACAGACAGACTCACAGACAAACAAACAGAGGTAAAAACATTTTCTCCTTGCGGAGGCAAAAATAAAACAGTAATTTTGTCGTGGTAACAATTTAAATAAAACATGACAAAACGTGTCGACCATATGGTAAATGGTTAGACTGGATAGTTCGGAAACGAACTGTTTGAAACTTAGCAGAAAACGAAGAAGAATTTAAAAGAAATGGAGAAGCACTGGGCATTCCGGCAGGCCGCTCTTCAGGTACAACGTCAACTATTACTGAAATTTAAAAATTTTAACCTATATATAGGTCGTTTTCACTGTGACGTCACAGAATTCTAAAATGTTTATTATTAAACCTACAAAGTTGGTTGTTTTATATATTTTGTAGATCGTTTTAACGAGTTTTCCTGGAAAATTTTAAGTTGATACAACCATTCCTTCGCGAGTTACAGGGTTTTGAATTATATTATTGCTGACGTCAGCATAATTTCCAAATGTAACTTTGCCACTTTGTATACACAATTGGGCATACAATGCTTGGTTGAGCTTTAGAAGAGATGTCTAATTATATCTGATGTACAATCTAAAAATTCTGGTTGAAACTACACTTTTTATCAGCATTCGTGTTTTGGTCGCCATATTTGTGAACCTCACAGGCGCCAATTAGGTACACAAACATGGCGGCCGAAAAACAAATGCTCGTATAAAGTGTAGTTTTTCCCAGAGTTTTCAGGTTGTACATCAGATATAATTAGACATCACTTCTAAAGCTTAACAAAGCTTTATACGTTGAATTGTGTACACAATGCGGCTTTTAACGACATTTGAAAATTATGCTGACGACTAGCAATAATATAATTCAAAACCCTGTAACTCACGAAGGAAAACTTGTATCGACTTAAAATTTTCCAAGGAAGACTCGTAATAATGATCTACAAAATATATAAAACAACCAACCTTTTAGGTTTAATAATAAACATTTTAGAATTTTGTGACGTCACATTTAAAACCACCTATATCTATAATAAGATTAAACGCAAGTAGTATATATTTACTAAGTTCCATCTTTTCTATTATTATTATTCTGCTAAATATCGAACAATTCTTTTCAGAACTATCCAGTACAGAAAAAAACCCGCTAACAAGAACCTACATTTTACCAAATCAGCCTGGATAGGTTCTTATATTCTTATATATTCTTATATAAATAAATTCTTAATTTCAGCCTGAGGTTCTTAATAGTGGTAAGTTCTTGTTAGCGGGTTTTTACTGTATAGCCATTCACCATGATCAATACGTTTTTCCATGCTATATTTAAATATAAAAGCAGTTATATTTATATAACTAATATAAAAGCACAACAATTAGAAGTTCCAGAGATCCTCTCCAAAAATGTAAAGCAAAAAGAGAAACATTTTACCTCTGGCACTCCACAAGAAAGGCAAGATGTTGTCCTGATCATTATCTAATGTTAACCAGGAGAGGATTTTTGTTGTGTTTCTCCACAAGTTCTCATCTTCATTCTTGTAAACGTCAACAAAACACAATATCTCTTCCTCTTTGGTTTCTTCAAGTGCAACAAATGATTTCTAAAAATAAGAACATTTTAAATGTCAAATAAAAATACTCTTTTGATCAGATCCTTCCTTTTCTCCTTCCCTCCCTCCTTTTCCTTCCTTTTCCTCTCTTTCCTTCCTTCCTTCCCTCCCTCCCTTCCCTCCCTCCCTCCCTCCCTCCCTCCCTCCCTCCCTCCCTCCCTCCCTCCCTCCCTCCCTCCCTCCTTCCTTCCCTCCTTCCTCCATACCTTGCTATCCCTCTCTCCCACCCACCCTCCCTCCCTTCCTTCCTTTCTTCCTTCCTTCCTTCCTTCCTTCCTTCCTTCCTTCCTTCCTTCCTTCCTTCCTCCCTCCCTCCCTCCCTCCCTCCCTCCCTCCCTCCCTCCCTCCCTCCCTCCCTCCCTCCCTCCCTCCCTCCCTCCCTCCCTCCCTCCCTCCCTCCCTCCCTCCCTCCCTCCCTCCCTCCCTCCCTCCCTCCCTCCCTCCCTGCCTCCCTGCCTGCCTGCCTGCCTGCCTGCCTGCCTGCCTGCCTCCCTCCTCCCTCCCTCCCTCCCTCCCTCCCTCCCTCCTCCCTCCCTCCCTCCCTCCCTCCCTCCCTCTCCCTCCCTCCCTCCCTCCTTCCTATCCTTCCATCCCTACCACTCATTCTAGTATTACCTTGGTTATTCCTTCAGTGCTAAACATTTCAACATTTTCAACAAACTTGACACAATACTCGCTGGTTGCACCAGATTCTATAAAAATGCTCTCCGCATTCTCCTCACCATCAGGCATAAATGCTTCATTTATAACTTCTAACTTGCGCAGAGACTGGGGAGTAGACGCTGGTGTTCCCATGGTAATTGTCGAATCAAAATTAGAGCGAAAACTGTTGCTGACAAAACTGCGAGATCGACCTTGAACAGAAAAAATAGAAGCATAATTGGAACTGTAATTCAAAATACTGTAATAAGTAGTGTCTTATTTTCGGACTACCTACTTTCTGGAGGCCTTATATTATTTCAATTTTTCTGCGCGTAGTTCATCATTGCAAAACAAATGCCGGTTGTATGTACAATAATAGAGTTTTGTTAAATTATTATTATTATTACTTCCACCAAAAGGTTCTGTTTTCACTTCTGTCTTTCTTTCTGTCTGTCTGTCTGTCTGTCTGTCTGTCTGTCTGTCTGTCTGTCTGTCTGTCTGTCTGTCTGTCTGTCTGTCTGTCTGTCTGTCTGTCTGTCTGTCTGTCTGTCTGTCTGTCAGGTTTTCACGAACGTTTGTGAAAAAGATTGATCAAAAATCAAGAACCGAATCAAGCCATTAAATTTTGGTTTGAATTGGTTGAAAATTGGATGGAAATTTCATAAACGTTTCTCTGTATAGAAGAAATATTTCAAAAAATGTTTGATTGCGTGATTATTATGCTTATATGCAAGCAATCCCAGCTGTAGTGTAACTTAAACTGAGATCTTAATAACCCACTGGCGGAGGTATGCAATCTTTGAGTGCCCTCTTGTTATAACTATAGTTATTTTAATTCTGATATATATATATATCAGAATTAAAATAAACCACTTATCTTTACCTCTCAGAACATCCCTCCTCCCCGTTTTCGCCATCACAGACAAAGCTGAAAAAGGATTGTTAGCTGAATTGATCTTTTTCCGTACAAACGGCGTTGAAAACGTGTAAAGAAGGGGATTGATAGAGCTGTTTATGGGCAACACAAACACCGCAATCCAAGCATAGACCTCCTTTCTCGGGTCATGCAAGTTTCCAGTTAAAGATAAGATGCTTATTATGATAACAGGAACCCAGCAGAAAAAGTCAGTCATGATAATAAACATCATTCTCTTGGCTAGAGTGGAGTCTTGATTCATTCGTGTCGACCTCACAGCATTCGCGGCTTTCATGATTGAACGATACATTACGATGTAAGCCAGCAGAATAAAAAGAAACGCGAGGCCGTTGAGAAATATAAAAATAGAAACAGAGTAGTGCCAACCAGCTGGTCGATCGCTTGATAGTTGGAGTGGTAAACAGACAGCTGAACGACCAAAGAAATGGACATTGCGGTTATAATCGTAGAAATAATCTTTCTTGAATAATGGTGCAAGAGCAATAGCTGAGCCAAGGAGCCAGACGAAAAACATAATCACTGCTGCTTTTTTCATGGAAAATCGTCGACAGCGGAAGGGAAAAACAATGCAAATTAAACGATCGAGTGTGATTACTGATAACGTAAAGACGGATACTTCACTGGATATGGTTGAAACGACACCAGCAAAAATACAGAGATCACCAGCACGCCATGAAATATCATGTTTGAAATAAACACCTTGCCAAACAGTATCTTTGTAAGCAATGATCAACATATAGACTCCCATTAAGAAATCAGCCACAGCAAGATTGGTCAAGAGAAACGAGTTGACTCGATTTCTGTCCTTTGCAATTACTCTCCATACAATGACAAGCAGATTACCAGCAAAAGCCATCACACCCAACACCCAAATAGAATATTTGAGAATTTTGTTTTTTAACAGTTCGTCACAGCTTGAGAAACCATCTTGGTCTCCAGAGGAACAGGAAACACTGGGTCTGCTTTGTTTAGCGTAACAACACAACGTGAAGTGGTCCACTTTCCTTAACAAAGAGACCAAAACTAGCGTCAGGAGATGGGGAACATAGGTGGAAACTTGACATCACTTTAAAGGTTCTCTTATGGTAATGTTTTGGTAATGTTTTTGCACAATATTAAAGATATTATGATAGTTGGTAATTGTGCGAAGTTTCATTTACCCTGCAAGCAGAGCCTTCTTTTCCTTATTTCTTCGCTGAGAGAGAGGAAGAAAAGTAGGCTCTGCAGTATTCGTGTTTGGCTTCGTCCAAGATTTAGGACGAAGTAACCCGTTTAGGACCCGTTTAACCGGTTCTCGTTTTGTTTTCTGCTCTGATTGGGACTGGGTTCGAGATTGTAACCAAGCAATTGACATGCATGCGCAATGGAAACCTGTCGCGAAATTCTCAAAAACAAACTTGTATTTTACGTGCAAAGTTTGTATTTTGGAGCGCCGCCATTAAATTGACCGTGTTTGAGAAGAATGAGTTGAGGAAAACTTTGACGTCATAGATTCAACAAAAACAAAAGATCATTGTTGTTGTCAACAAAAGGGTCATTGTTGTTATTGAGTCTATGACGTCACAAGCTTCCTCGACTCATTCTTCTCAAGCTCGGCCACTTTAATGGCGGCGCTCTAAAATACAAACTTCACACGTAAAATACCACCTTTTCTTCAACGAATTTTGAAAATGAAACTTTGCACGATTGCCAACTACCATAACATCTTTAGGATTATGGAAAAACATTGCCAACAATATTTTCATCAGAGAACCACTTTAAGCGATATTTAAAGAACGAGCAGCAGTGTCGAGGAGACGAGGAGATAGCTGTTTTAGATCTGATAAAACATGTACTGCGAGTGTTTTGGATAGCTTCAAAAAACGACATTTGGTAAATTCATTGACGCCGCGTAGTAATTTTGAAAAACAACATTGTCTAAGCCAAGAAGATCAAAGCTAAAGTTTATGTAAATCAGGAGTTTTTTTTATCAGATATAAAACCACGGACATGGTACTGATATACCGATTTCCTTTGTGTTTTCCTCATGAATTATTAATGAGCTTTTTAACTGCATTTCATATGAAAATTCTACCGCTTAAAAACCACACGTAACTATGAATTTGCAACCTTAGCTCTCGATCTGAGCCTCAGTAGCTCAATAATTAGAGCGTCTAACTGGTCATTAGAAGGTTGCAGGTTCGATCTACTGATCTCTATAAAACTGGACTGCTCATCCGGCTCCAAAAATGAAGCCACCGGAGATGACGAATTTGGAGTAAGAACCAACGAACTCTACTCACATGAAGGGAAGGTTGTCACCCATCCAAATACTAACTACCGTTTGACCAGGCTTAGCTTCATTGGTGAGAGGCATCGCAAACAGCTTGTGCCACCTGTGTCTCATCACCAATCCGATACGCAGCGCTATACTACTCATACTTACAAAGATTTTAGAGAGTCAAGTGAATTAAATAAACTTTCAGGAATATTTTGAATATGGTTCTTTGACAAGTCTCTAAAAAAATACGACAAAAGTTGTAAAAAACTAAAGTAAACTAATCTTATTATTTTTTACTGGATAACTCTATCAGTTATATCTAAACTGTTATCCCTAGAGGTCCAGTAAAGACTAGTTTCCACTCAGGAAAATCTTCCGCAGGACCGGAACGGACAGGAAAGTTTCCTTTGTGTTAAAGTCATTAGTTCCGAACCGTGTTCCGACCGAGAGCTCACAAGACAAAGAAAACGTTCCTGTCCGTTCCTGTCCTGAGGAAAATTTTCCTGAGTGGAAACTAGCCTTAAGGACCATCCCTCATTGATCCGTGTTACTACAGGAGGAAACCAGAGTAAACTAAACTAACTTTATTTATAATGGATAACTCTATCAGTCATATCTAAACTGTTCTTCCTAGAGGTCCAGTAAGGACCATTCCTCATTGATCCAGTGTTACTACAGGAGGAAACCAGAGTAAACTAAGCTAACTTTATTTATACTGGATAACTCTATCAGTCATATCTAAACTGTTCTTCCTAGAGATCCAGTAAGGACCATCCCTCATAGGTCTAGTGTTACTACAGGAAGAAACCGGAGTACCCGGAGGAAACCTGTGGTGTTTGGTAGAATCAAATTGGAAGCACTCTTCTCACATGCGGCCAAGGTGAAATTTTCAATCAGATAACTGCTGAGAGCAGGAATCGAACCCGGGTCGCAGAGGTGAAAGACACGTGCACTAACCACTGCGCCACCAACACCCCATTAAATGGACACTCAAGTAAGCCGAAATGTAAAACTGACAGAGATCCTGAGAGCACATTAAAATATACTAGCGCACTCAAAATGTTCTTCAGAAGCTTCTTAAATCATTAATAATTCAAGGTTTAATGGCGCAAAACTGATTAATAAAACATCAGTTCTGTATCAAATTTACAAACACTGGTTAAACCTTAATTTATTTTCAATTTTCCTCTTGAATTAATTATTCAACGTTTTAGAAGTAATTTACAAAATTTGTGTCCGTTCTGTATCGCAATAAAGACACAGAACGCGGTCTCTTATTTTGTAAATAATATACACTTACAGTTCAGTCAAATGTTTCAGATCATTGAATGCTCCGGGTTCAATCTCTGTAAGTGCGTTATTGTGAAGATCTCTGAAAAGTAAAGAAGATTATGTGAATATTTAATAAGGAAGTAAACAGCAGTGTTTAAAATAATATATTATCACGAGAAGCCGTTTATTATCTGATTCGATTTTGAGAATAATATTTAAAACATGAGTAGCAGTGTTTTATTAAATTTAAAACATAGCTGATTGTTTTATATTCTGATAAAACACGTACTACAAATGTTTAGAATAGCTTCAAAAACGACCGATTGGGTAAGTTCATTGGCGTAGTAATTTTAAAAAATAACGTTGTCTAAGCCGAGAAAATCAAAGCTAAATTTTATGTAAATCAAGAGGAATCTTTATCAGATATAAAGACACTCATTATACATGGATTTTCTTTGTGTTTTCCTCATTAATTATTAATGGTTTTTGATTTACGTTTCTCAAACTCTTTAATGATTCATGAATTATCGTAGCCAATCCATGAACGTATACCACATCACATGCATGAGTCTTGATACCCAACTTCCTAGTGAACTGGATCACATTTCTTAATCTGAATATTGAAATCAATGAAGAAAACACCGCAAATCGCAATGCGAATACTCGTTTGAGAAGCAAAATCAAACACTCGTTTAGCGAATTTCATCAGGGGACTCCAAACACTCGAAAACAATAAAATCCTCGGGGCTATGCCTCGGTTTTCATTTGTTTTCTCGTGTTTGGAACCCCTGATGAAACACTCAAACTCGTGTTTAATCTATTACATCACGTTTTAAAGGGATCTTAAAAAGTTCAAAATATTTTATATTTAGTAATACACCTCCGAAATAATGCACACAACTTACAATTTCCGAAGATGAGTCATTCCTCTCAACCACGACGCTTTCACAACTCTTAATTTATTATCTTTTAATATTCTAAAAATAACAACAAATTTAAGGTAAAAAATCCAGTATTGCAGTCAGGCATTTTGCTCAGCGTTTTAAATAAGTTAAATTCTTTAAAATTTGGCACAGTTTATAAAAGGTGGCTTGACACTCTAAATCATGAGAAATTACGTATTTTCCTCATAAAAAGTTTTCCACAGGTCTCATAGCTCTGCGTAGCTCTAGTGGTGGTTTTGATTATTGAAAAGTTGTATACGCTCAAAGTTTACCTAAGTGAAGAAATCGTGTTTCCAGTAAATGCAGAAAACCTAATTTGCATAAACTCTGTCGCTTACCACGCACAAACACAATTTCTCTAGATACACAAGCGCTACAAGTATAAATCTTTTCAGTAATCAAGACCACCACTAGAGCTATGCAATGAACTACTCATAAGATCTCTACAAAAACCTTTCACAAAAAAAATACGTAATTTCTCATGTTAGTCCAAGTTTCAAATTATCATGATTTTAAAAATAATCTTTGGTCCCGACGTTAGCAACAGTCAAGTGTTTTAGAACTGTACGCTCTAATTTGATGTATTTTGTACTGCCATAGTACGTTTTTGTTTTAAAAGTTTTGAAAAACAGACATTGAAAGAGATTATTCTCCCCAAATCTTACAATGCTTTAAGAGCACCAAGTTCCTTGAACACTTCACTGTCTATTCGTGACAAACGATTTTCGTCAAGGTATCTGAAAAAAGAGAATAATCTGATAATTGGCATATTTATTTATCCTTCGCCTTCCCTCTCTCTCCCTTCTTCCCTCTCCTTCCCTTGCCTTCTCTCTGCCTCCCTCTCATTCCCTCTTCTTCCCTTATCCTTCCCTTCTTTCCCCCACCTTTCCTTTCCTATTCTCTCCTTTTCTCCCTCTCACTCTCCTTCTCTCTTCTTTTCCCGCCTACCCTCTCCTTCCCTCCTTTTCCCTATATTCCTTCTCACTCCTTACCTCTCCTCCTCTCTCTTTCCCTCTCCAACCCTCTCCTTCCCTCGTCTCCCCTCTCCTTAGTTACTATTTGTTTTATATATCATATAGTCTGCAGACAGGCATTCCTTTCTACCTTTAGAAAGGAATGTTTGTTTGCGGGCAATATACCCATCAACAGTTGATGGTCAACTTACTTGTAAACGTAAATTTCACATTGTATTTAAGCTAAGTAGATTTATTATTCCTTTTTCTCTTTTATAAAATGTAAGCTTTAGCAATACCGGATGTAAAATAAGTCATGCCAATAAAGCTATTATTTACCTTACCTTACCTTCCCTCTCTTTCCCTCTCCTTCCCTTCTTCCCTCTCCTTATCTCTCCTTCCCTCTCCTCCCTTCCCTTCTTCCCTCTCTTTCCCTTCTCCCCTCTCCTTCCCTCTCTTTCCCTCTCCCTCTCCTTCCCTTCTCCCCTCTCTTTCCTCTCTTTCCCTCTCCTTCCATTCTTCCCTCTCCTCCCCTCTCCTTCCCTCTCTTTCCCTCTCCTTCCTTTTCCCCTCTCATCCCCTCTCCTTCCCTCTCCCTCTCCTTCCCTTCTCCCCTCTCTTTCCTCTCTTTCCCTCTCCTTCCCTTCTTCCCTCTCCTCCCCTCTCCTTCCCTTCTCCCCTCTCCTTCCCTCTCTTTCCCTCTCCTTCCTTCTTCCCTCTCCTCCCTTTTCCTTCCCTCTCTTTCCCTCTCCTTCCCTCTCTTTCTCTCTCCTTCCCTTCTTCCCTCTCCTTCCCTTCTCCCCTATCATTCCCTTCCTCCCTCTCCCAAGAACTCACAAATATTGAAGATTGTAAAGTCCAGAAAAAGCGCCATAATCGAGAGATTCCAGTTTATTGCGACGAAGACTCCTGAAATAATCAAAAACAAATCTCAAACAATACTTTAGAACAGAAAGAAACGACAACAAGTATAACAAATTAATTATTTGAAAGTTTTCATGGCGATAAAGTAATATAGATACGTTTTGTGGAAACACCACGTAAAATATTTATTTGCTAAGCTTTCGGCCTGTTTGCTCTGATAAAGATCTGAGTCAACAGACCGAAAGCTTAGCAAATAAATATTTTATGTGATGTTTCCACAAAACGTATCTGTATAACAAACACACACACCTTAAAGTGTATATAGAATTAAAGTTTCAAAAATAATTTAGTCCTCCAAAAAAATTGCGTACAGTCCCATGCATTAAGGCCTGGCCAAACGCTTTCAACATTTCATTCAACATTGTTGAATTTAACCGTGATTCAACATGTTGAAAGCGTTTGGCCACCCTGTTGAATGATGTTGAATGTTGTTGAATGATGTTGAACGAAATTTGAACATGTTCAAATTTTCGTTCAACATGCGTTCAACAATGTTGAACGATGTTGCATGAAATGTTGAAAGCGTTTGGCCAGGCCTTTAGAAATAGATTTGATAAACAAAACACAAATATTACGTCATGCTTACAACACGCGTATGTTATTCGCAGAAAGGAACAACCCACTCTGCAACTTGGTGATTGCATTCATACTGAGATCTCTAAATATGTTAAGCAAAAAAGATATTAGAGTCGTTATTAAGTTAAAATTTCCTCAGTTCCTGTTATACAAGCTGTCGGAAATTATTAATATTTAGAAAAACTCTGAGTTCCGGACAACTTACAACACCTTGTACAGCAAAAATTGAGAAAACTTTATTAACTATAAAGATGAAATAACTAGCACAGTTATATATCACGTGTCAAAGTCCGTTTTTCTAGCTTTCTGATTGGGCGAGCGGTCCTCGCGTGGCGGTCCAAAAATCGTGATGTTTCCCCCGTAACCCATGGCAACGGGCAACATTACATTTATTTTCTCTAGGGTAAACTATGAAAAACGAAAGTAGATGATCAGGTTCATATTGTCTTTGTTTTTTCCAGTTTTCCTCCATTTAAAGCAATATCTGAAGGTTTTGCTCAACATTTTCCCTGTTATATGGCACTTGAATAAAGGACTTGGGGGCTAATCATCCTTACTTGCAGCCAGCGGCTGAATTGCGAAGGATGCAGATCAACGTGGCCGTGTCGAGGCATATTAAAGGCGCTCCAAGCAGCCACCATACGACACATTTCAGACCACGGATCACAGCTAAGATGTTAGGTGTTGATTTTATGGAGGGAGGAAACCGGAGAACCCGGCGAAAAACCCTCGAAGCACAGGAGAGATCAACTACAACTCTACTCACATGAGTTCCAAGCTCAACGGCAACGGGGTCATTCCCAAGCGCGGTCGGTTGATATATAACAAAACACTTACTTACTGGTACCTCGGGAAAACAGTGTGTTTTGTGGCCCCTCGAGTGCTCGTTGTTGCCCTCGGCTTCGCCTCGGGAAATAACGGCGGTCTCGGGGGCACAAAACACACTGTTTCCCTCAGTGCCAGTAAATATGTGTTTCATATTTCATATTTCAGTATATCAATTACTTACAATACTTTCAGTGACCGAGTTTCATTGAAAAGGCTGTCGGGAATTCTTTCGATGTAATTTTGAGCCAAGCAACTAAATCAAATTAAAAAAGATAAAGAATAATACTTGACCATTATGTAATATATCATACACTAGGAGGAGTGTTTCATCAGGATATCCAAACATGCACCGAGACGTTTGTTGAAAACCGAGGCGAAGCCGAGGTTTTTGAACAAACTTAGCATCTCAAACAAATCAGTATTTTAAGAGAAAATCAAGATGAAAGTTTGCTTAATTTATGTAATTTCTTCCTCCGATATCCAAACCGTCGACACGGTACTGATTTCCTTTGTGTTTTCTTCATGAATTATTAATGAGTTTGAGATGGCTACATCATACGCGTGAATAATGTTGTAAAAACATCGTTAAAGCGTTTATGAAACAAAAATTAAGTTATATAAGAATTAACACAAACGTTATATAAGTTATAACAAGTTATAAAAAGTTATATAAGTTATAACAAAAATTAAGTTTGTCTTATTTGAAAGAACAATTAAAATAACAAAGTTATGTTACATTCAACATTTTTGCATGCAATTTTTCATTTCCTTGCTTCGTTGTTCAGATATTTCAGCTTGTTTGATATGTAAATTAAACATCTTAACGTCACATGTGAGTATAGTCCAGTTCCAGACTAATGTGAGTAATGCGTTATCGGAGAAGGTTATATATCAACCTCGTCCCCAGGGCCATTTGTGGGGGCTGGCTGCTGCCTCCTCCACAGGCCCTATTGCATCATGGACAGTCACACTGTTGAGAGGGCCTGCCAGATCCTGTAAACAAAATGGTGACTGATCCCATTATGCACAGCGAGACTAGGCCCTAGAGGCGATAGTTTTGAGAGGGCGTGCAAATTTTTTCCGGCCGCTGTTCGACAAACGTACGTCCAAGTTCTTTAAACACTGTGACCCACCAGGAAATTCGGTCTAAACTTTCTTACAGATCATGACAATGAAGAAACCAATATGTTTTAGAATTACCGACCTTCTGCCAATAATATTTTTAGCGACAAAAATGAAGGAATTGTAGGGGGAAATATCTGCCGAACAAAAGCAAATTCGACGGTCAGGAAAGTAACAGGTTTTTCGTATTGTTTTTTGGTTTATTTCGCTATCGAAGACTGTCAACTGACCAAGAGTTAATGAGATTTAATTTTGTTAAATTGTAGGCTATAGTGTAGCGTAATTCAAGTTTCAGTTGTTGTGGAAACCGAAAAAGTATAAACCAAAGAGTCTCTGGGTAGACTAAAGTGTATTTTCGTTGACTATTCCGGCCGAAAGTTGACAAAGTTCAACCGTAATTGCTTTCTTCAACAATTCCTGCATTTTAAAGCTAGGATTCGTATGTCATAAGTCTTCAATGGCCTTCAAAATATTCGGAAATAGCCATGGCTATTAACAATGGTAGTTAATTATGCAAATTTATTCCGTGCCAAGTTTTGCCAAATTTTTTACAGGATCTTGCAGGCCCTAAATTCGGCGTGTGTGACCTGTCCATGATGCAATAGGGCCTGTGGAGGAGGCAGGGCTGGCTGGGCCAAGATGGCGGCCAAAAACAAAATGGCGGGAAGAAATGGCCCTGGGGACGAGGGTGGTTATATGTCTTTGCTATTAATTGAATTGAATTGAATTGAATTGAATTGAATTGAATTGAATTGAATTGAATTAAATTTGGTTTGATAATATAATAGCAAAGAATGATATACAACCTTCTCGATAACAAATTATGCACATGTGACGTCAAGATGTTTACACAAACTGAGATATCTCAAGAACAGAGCAAGGAAACGAAAAACTGTAGACATAGTTAATAGAAAATAAATATGGTTTGGAAACCCGGCAAACTTCAAAGCGGTTAACAATCAAGCTACGATTCATTTTGAAAGGTACATGAAGGTGCACAAATCCTTTGTTTTAGGTTATTAATATTCAGTGATGGATTTACAGGGGGGTGCGGGGGGGCAGGGGGTGCCAATTACTCAATTAGTGCCTTGCTGCAGTGGGATGCGACGTGGATTTCATTGAAAATGCCAATCACATTTCTAATGTCTAGCTTCCTTGTGATATCCCTAATAAAATCCATAATAAAACGTCCACTTTATCCCTAAATTTATTTGACACCTTCCAGGTTTGATAAAATGCGCTATTGAAAACACGATTTAAAACTTTTAAATCTTTCTTCGAAGTACCGTCAGAATGCAGGAAATGCCATTTCAGGGGTCCAAATTTCAAAAATTTTCCGCGGGAGCATGCCCCCGGACCCCCCTAGGAATGGTTCGACTAAGGTTACAAAAATTATAGATCCGCCCCTGCAGCACCCCCCCTACCAGATCAAGCTGGATCCATCACTGTTAATATTTAGACAATACGGTTGAGTGATTGAACCCAAACGTTGCTATTGGATGATTGCTTCATTATACAGAAAACACAATATGTTCAGTAACCGTAAAAGTGCACAAATTTCCATAAACCTGAACAAAAACATAAAACAATGACTTTTGTTGAACTTCCAAACCATGTTTAGTTTCTATTAACTATGCTGCAGAGGATGTTACTTTGCCATTTTAAAAGATCTTTCAAATAAGACAATCTTAATTTTCGTTTTATAGGCACTTTAACATGGCTAAAAAACATTGTTGACAACATTGTTCATGTCGGCTCGCACGTTGTTTATTCTGACCAGCTCAGCGCCGGATTTAGGACTGTGGATGCCCTTGGGCGGTCACTGACCAGCACAATATATCAATTCTATTTCTGAACGAGATAATTTTGCTTTACGAACTAATACAACTTCGAAGTCACAATTCCCACACTGAATCAGGTTTACAATAACAACTTGTCAACTCCATCCATCAATCTGTCATAATCGTCATAGTATACACTTTTAGAAGTGACCCTATATATCATCTATATATCTTTTGTCTTGTTTTTGACTCGTACTTTGGGCTCTCAAGATATTTATTCCACTTTCAAGACATTTTTGTGGAGCCCCCCCCCCTAAACATTATTTTGTGGGGGGCCCTGGGCGACCGCCCAGTCCGCCCTGTCCTAAATCCGGCACTGGACCAGCTCAATTTTGTTCATGCTAGCTAGCTGAATGTTGTTTATTGTTCATGTTGGCCAGCTCAGTGTTGTTCATTCTATATAGTCAAAACAATATTGCGTTGCATACTGTGTATTTGTATTTAGAGTAGATTTAAGAAGTCATGTTACTTACAGAGTTTGCAAAGATCGTGAGTGAACAAATGTTTCTGTTTCAATACCAGCAATTTGATTTCTTCTTAAACTTCTAAAATACGCACAAATAGTGTTAGTGGAAAATGTTTGAATTTTTGACATTTTATATAAAGAATACCAAGCGGGTGTTTATATGGACGAGGGCCAGCCCTGTTGGAAGGGCTAGCCCTTCTCCATATAATAAACACCCTCTTACACGCGTAAAAACGCACAACTTGTTCACGGTTGTCAACAGGCGTGAACAATGTTGTGCTGCTCACTGTGAACAATGTTGTGCTGCTCGCCGTG
This sequence comes from Paragorgia papillata, assembly GCA_035771165.1. Classification (NCBI taxonomy): domain Eukaryota; kingdom Metazoa; phylum Cnidaria; class Anthozoa; order Scleralcyonacea; family Coralliidae; genus Paragorgia; species Paragorgia papillata. The sequence continues at coordinate 5,865,612 of JAWNZC010000314.1, forward strand.
AACAAGTTGTTAACAAGTTGTTCACTTATAGTTCGAACAACTTGTTCACGGATAAATCAACAGTCATGAACAAGTTGTTCCAACAGCACATTTTTATAGCCAACAACGTTGTTCGCACATGATGCAACATGTTGTAACAGCATGACGAAATAACAACGATGTACAACAATGGTGAACATGGTTGATGTATCAGCACGTTCTTCGGTTGTTACAACATGCGTGAACAACGGTTGTTGTTTCATCAAGCTGTAACAACTTGTTGGAACAATGATGAACAATGTTGTTCATTTATCAATGTTGTTCACATATGTCAACAAGTTGTTACAGCATTGTTCAGGCAACAATGCTGTAACAACTTGCGAGATTTTTACGCGTGTACTAGGGCTAGCCCTACCAAAAAAGCTCATGTACGTAAACACGAGGTGAAATCCAGCCCTCTTACTAGGGCTAGCCCTACCAAAAAAGCTCATGTATGTAAACACGAGGTGAAATCCAGCCCTCTTAAGCTTACTAGGGCTAGCCCTACCAAAAAAGCTCTTGTACGTAAACACGAGGTGAAATCCAGTCCTCTTACTAGGGCTAGCCCTACCAAAAAAGCTCGTGTATGTAAACACGAGGTGAAATCCAGCCCTCTTAAGCTTACTAGGGCTAGCCCTACCAAAAAAGCTCGTGTACGTAAACACGAGGTGAATTCCAGTCCTCTTACTAGGGCTAGCCCTACAAAAAAGCTCATGTAAATGCGAGGTGAATTCCAGCCCTCTTACTAGGGCTAGCCCTACCAAAAAAGCTCATGTAAATGCGAGGTGAATTCCAGCCCTCTTACTAGGGCCAGCCCTACCAAGACTGGCCCTCCTCCATATAAACACCCCCTAATGAACATAGAATTTTATATAAACAACACTAATAAACATGGAGTTTTATATAAAATGTTCACTCTTATTTGCAGTTGCGTTGTGCATGGAAGAAGTTTAAAGAGCTGTCAGGAATCCTGACAAGGAAGGAAATGTCATTAAAACTTAAAGGTAAAGTGTATGTAACATGTGTGAGGAGTGCAATGGTGTATTGAAGTGAGACATGGGCCATGAACGTGGAGCAGAGTGCAAGATTGGAGAGAACAGAGATGAGGACGATACGATGGATGTGTGGTGTATCTTTGTGGGATAGAGTGCCAAGTGTGGAGTTGAGAGAAAGAATGGGGGATTGAGTTGGTGACTGATGTTGTGAGGTGGAACCAGTGAACTCGATGACGATGTAAGTTAAAATGTGATACCTGGAACGCTAACGTCCAGTCATTCGTGGGGCAAAAAGTGAGGCAAAAAGTTCCAGTCCCTTGCGCGGTTTGCAGGTAGAATTCAGTCTCCCACAAAATGTTTTTTACACGGCCACCGGTGAGCAAACCGCGAAGACTCGAAAAGGTTTGAAAAATTATTTATTGAATCATTTTATCACGCTTTACTAAACGTGCATTTTAAATTTTGATTGGTTGTGCTATACTGCCGAACTAATTATGCAACAATTGTTTATTTGTTGCTATAGTAAAAGTCATTGTCCTTTCAAAACGTGCACGAAGTTTGTCAGTCAAGAAATTAAATCAAACTTTTCGTTATAATATAAACCATATATTAGAGTTTCGTTACTCCAAGAGGATACAAAAAATCAACACAAACTTAGTATAGAATATGCCGTTAGTGCCAGTTTCATGTGTCGTTTTCGGTCTAAAAAGCATTCCGCATTCGTACCGAAAACAACAACTAGCCATGAGTAAACGTGAAAAATAAACAATCTAGTTGTCAGTTATTTCTTAAAATATCATTAGTTACAAAAGGCCGTTTAACAAAACCGAACAAGAAATTAAAGGAGCAGAAATAAGAAAATGACATTAGATGTATATTATGAAATATCAAGTATCAATACGTCTTCAAACTCGTACAAGAATAGCTTTCTCACTCTTGTTCTCACCTTTTCAGCTGGCTGTTTTCATCCTAGCCAGCAAAAGGACGTCTGTTTTCTCAGCCTATTTTCATCCCTAGCTTAATTTACTGTATAGTTTTGGACTGCTATACAATAAATAAAACAACAACAGCACTGCACAACAATAGGAAACCATTAAATGCACGTTTAGTCGGATAAATAATTTTTTCAAACCTTTTTTCGAGCCTTCGCAGTTCGCTCAAGACGGGCGGCCGTGTAAAAAACATTTTGTGGGAGACTGAATCCTACCTGCAAACCGCGTAGAGGCCTGGAACTTTTTGCCTCACTTTTTGGTTCTTCGTTAGTGTTCCAGGTATCACATTTTAACTTACATCGTCATCGAGTTCACTGGGTGGAACCGGTTGAGATGGCTGGGGCATGTATTACGGAAAGATGATGGTGACTGGGTGAAAAAAAGCATGTCATATGAGGTGGAAGGTGTGAGAGGAAGAGGAAGAGGAAGACCAAGGACGACATGGAGTCAGGTTGTGTAGAGGGATATGAGAAAGTGTGGTCTAAAAAGGGAGGATGCGCAAGAGAGAGAGAGAAGTGGAGGAAACTGCTGTGGGGAGCCGTCGGCTAACCCCTGCGTAAATGGGGAAAATGGCCGTAAAGCGAGTGTTGTTGTATTCTTATTTGCAGTTAAATGAATCAAAGCAAAAACAACCGAAAACAGAACGTTTTTGAAGCTGTTCAAAACACTCGCATCACGTGTTTTATCAAGTCTAAGAATTCTCGTGCTGCGCTCTTGAAGTTTTAAACTGGATAAAACACTGCCGTTCATGTTTTAAACATTACTTCTCAAACTCATTAAGGTGGCTCCATACAGTTTCTTGAAAAATGGAAAATACAAGTTTGAGAGTCCGAAACACATACATAAGCAATTCGGAAAAAGAATAAAACTAAATGTTGTGCATAATTAAACAGTCTGACAATCAAAAACTGTTACCAAATAAATACCAAAAGTTGTTGCTATGGCAACAATGACGTTTCAAAATGGCTGCCAATTACCCTTCAAACTAATTTAATTCGAAAAAAACTTTGGTGACCCCCAATTTTTTTTTCATTAAAACTTTTCTTGAAGTATGAGTAATCAATAGGCCGATTTAAAAAAAATTATGTAGAACGAATAAATTTTTTTCCGGAAAAATCATGTTTGTTAATTTTTTTAAAATTTCGTTCTACAGAATTTTTTGAATGGTAATTGGCAGCCATTTTGGAACGTCATTGTTGCCATAGCAACAACTGTTGCTATTTATTTGGTAGCAGTTTTTGATTGTCAGACTGTTTAACTATGCATAACATTTGGTTTTATTCTTTTTCCGAATTGTTTAATCACGTATTTTGGACTCTCAAACTTGTATTTTCCATTTTTCAAGAAACTGTATGGAGCCACCTTAATAATTCATGAGGAAAACATCATTATGTTACCGAGATGTTGCTGTGAAATGTGGTAATAAACGCCCATAAATTAAGACAAGTTTTACCTCAAATTTCTCTTGTTTGAGAAGCTATACCATACACTCGAAAGCCGTTTATTATCTGATTTAAAAACACCTCGAAGTGAGTTAAAAAAACTCGGCTATCGCCTCGTTTTCAACACATTTCTCGGTGTTTTCAAATCAAATAATAAACGGCTTCTCATGTATGATATATTACTTATAAACTTAGCTATCATCTGGTGTTCTGAACCCAATAAAACACTGTTGTTCGCATTCTAAACATTGCATTACAGTGTACTATGCCTACATTGGAAAACAAATTGTTTTCAGAGAAAAAAGATCAATTTTAATGGTTGAGAAATCAGAAATTTGAGTACAGATTGTATATTTAACTCTTTCCTGTCCGAATTGGTCTTTAGTATTTTATTCTGGCTAACGCCGGCAGACGATTTTATTCACTTCTGGAGAAGCCCTTGGACAGGAACGATTTATAAACTATCTCTCTAACTCTTTCCTGTCCGAATTTGTCTTTAGTATTTTATTTTATTCTGGCTAACGCCAGACGATTTTATTCACCTCTGGGGAAGCCCTCGGACAGGAATGAGTTAATCAGAAATAAACACTAAACATACACTGCGCATGTACTTACAAATATTCCAAGTCCGTCATGTTTTCAAAATGACGAGATTTCAAGTTCGTCAAATAATTTCCGTCAAAATCGCTAAAGGCATCAGAAAAAATAGTTTAAATAAGAGGGCACTCAGAGACCGCTAACCAGGCTAGCTCACGAGACCAACACATGCATGTATGAATAAAATGCTTGATTGCACTCGTACTAGAATTATGCAAAAATGTTTGCATAAAATAAGGATAATGAGCGCAATAAAACATTTCTTCTACACGGAGAATCTTGCGGTCAGATTTTTATTAATTTTTCATCAGAATTTTGACTAAATTCAACCAAAATTTAATGGAT
>JAWNZC010000314.1:5877500-6025000 GCA_035771165.1 Paragorgia papillata
TCTCCTCCGCGTTCTTAACTTTCCACAACACTTCTTCATTCATGTGTTTTGGTTCAACTGACAACTTCATTTCGGAGAATTGTCCCAGCAAACGATACACGAACGTCACACAAACTCCCTGAATGACTGTACCATGAGAACTTTTCATCCAGGAAGAAACAAGTGAAGAAGTAGAATTAGAAGGTGAGAGATTGTCCTTACGGTACATAAGTCGGAAACCTGAAACAGTAAAAATGCATTTCGTAAGCGTCATTGGTCAAACTAAGTCACCAAGTATGCGATGTAACAATAAGGGCCTGTTTACAAGGACCCTAGCACCCAGGTCAAAACTAGCCCGGGTTTACAAGTAACATTTCACAGGTAGGGTCACTTTGCTGCCCGGGTCAACTTTATTAGACGTGGTTACCAAGAGGTAGGTGAGATATCCCTACCAAACGCATTTAAAAGGACAAAACATAACCCATAACTACTATGGTAACCCTAGTGGCGTGATAGGGTTTCCTAGCATCCTTGTAAACACAAACAAAAAAACAACAAGAAATCTACGAGAGCTAGGATAACCTGGGTGCTAAGGTAACCCGGGTACAAGGATAACCCAGGTGCTAGGATAACCCAGGTGCTAGGATAACCCGGGTGCTAGGATAACCCGGGTGCTAGGATAACCCAGTGCTAGGGTAACTCTACCTCCTTGTAAACAAGCCTTACTTAAGGTAGCCTAACTTTTTTTCCTTGTAAGCATCCTTGTAAACATAAACAAAAAAACAACAAGAAATCTACGAGAGCTAGGATAACCTGGGTGCTAAGGTAACCCGGGTACAAGGATAACCCAGGTGCTAGGATAACCCAGGTGCTAGGATAACCCGGGTGCTAGGATAACCCGGGTGCTAGGATAACCCAGGTGCTAGGATAACCCAGGTGCTAGGATAACCCAGGTGCTAGGATAACCCAGGTGCTAGGATAACCCAGGTGCTAGGATAACCCAGGTGCTAGGATAACCCGGGTGCTAGGATAACCCGGGTGCTAGGATAACCCGGGTGCTAAGATAACCCGGGTGCTAGGGTAACCCAGGTGCTAGGATAACCCAGGTGCTAGGATAACCCAGGTGCTAGGATAACCCGGGTCCTAGGATAACCCAGGTGCTAGGATAACCCGGGTGCTAGGATAACCCGGGTGCTAGGATAACCCGGGTGCTAGGATAACCCAGGTGCTAGGATAACCCAGGTGCTAGGATAACCCAGGTGCTAGGATAACCCAGGTGCTAGGATAACCCGGGTGCTAGGATAACCCGGGTGCTAGGATAACCCGGGTGCTAGGATAACCCGGGTGCTAGGGTAACCCAGGTGCTAGGATAACCCAGGTGCTAGGATAACCCAGGTGCTAGGATAACCCGGGTCCTAGGATAACCCAGGTGCTAGGATAACCCAGGTGCTAGGATAACCCGGGTGCTAGGATAACCCGGGTGCTAGGAAAACCCGGGTGCTAGGATAACCCAGGTGCTAGGATAACCCAGGTGCTAGGATAACCCGGGTGCTAGGATAACCCGGGTGCTAGGGTAACCCAGGTGCTAGGATAACCCGGGTGCTAGGATAACCCGGGTGCTAGGATAACCCAGGTGCTAGGATAACCCGGGTGCTAGGATAACCCAGTGCTAGGGTAACTCTACCTCCTTGTAAACAAGCCTTACTTAAGGTAGCCTAACTTTTTTTCCTTGTAAGCATCCTTGTAAACATAAACAAAAAAACAACAAGAAATCTACGAGAGCTAGGATAACCTGGGTGCTAAGGTAACCCGGGTGCAAGGATAACCCAGGTGCTAGGATAACCTGGGTGCTAAGGTAACCCGGGTACAAGGATAACCCAGGTGCTAGGATAACCCAGGTGCTAGGATAACCCAGGTGCTAGGATAACCCAGGTGCTAGGATAACCCGGGTGCTAGGATAACCCAGGTGCTAGGATAACCCGGGTGCTAGGATAACCCAGGTGCTAGGATAACCCAGGTGCTAGGATAACCCAGGTGCTAGGATAACCCAGGTGCTAGGATAACCCAGGTGCTAGGATAACCCGGGTGCTATAGGATAACCTGGGTGCTAGGATAACCCGGGTGCTAGGATAACCCGGGTGCTAGGGTAACCCAGGTGCTAGGATAACCCAGGTGCTAGGATAACCCAGGTGCTAGGATAACCCGGGTCCTAGGATAACCCAGGTGCTAGGGTAACCCAGGTGCTAGGGTAACCCAGGTGCTAGGGTAACTCTACCTCCTTGTAAACAAGCCTTACTTAAGGTAGCCTAACTTTTTTTCCTTGTGACGTATGTTCTTGACGTCTTACCTTTCCCTGGAACACACTCGTCATCACTCACTGTAATTATTTTTAGTGCTGTTAGATGTGTTTGACTTATAGTTATATCTCCAGAAGAAACCACACCACAGCCTGTGGAAACCATGGCAACCTGACGAGTGTTCAGAACTTTAGACCACATATTTGGTTTGGTTATTTTACCCAAGAATTGACGAAAAGAATAACAGCGAATGAAGACGCAATGTGCCTGAAAAAAAGAAAAAAACAAACCTATAGATGAAACGTTTAATATATTTATGACTGCGTCTAGACCTGTGCAACGACGTCTGTATGTCTCTGTCCATGTCCACGTCCACGTCCCCGTCCGTGTCCACGTCCATGTCCGTGTCCTTGTCCATGTCCATGTTCATGTCCATGTCTGTGTTCATGTTCATGTCCATGTCTGTGTTCATGTCCCTGTCGGTGTCGGTGTCTGTGTCCCTGTCGGTGTCTGTGTCCATGTCCATGTCGGTGTCTGTGTCCATGTCTCTGTGTATTTTTATGTCCCGTAATAAATCCAAGCCTTCACCACCAATTTTCTTCAACACTTTCTGCTTCTACTCACCTCTCCTCCTAAATCAATAATTCTGGAAACTCTTCGGGAAACATTTGATAGCCCAATGTCTGTAAGCAAACCATCTTTATAGAAACTCCACACAGAGGTTGTAGTATCAATGGAAAAACATATATGCTGCCAAGTTTCAAATGATACGGACGCACTGGTGGTACTGCACAAAGAAAAAATAATAATCTTTAGAATTAATAAATACTCATGAACTAGAGGGCAGTCAGAGACTGAATATACCTCCACCAGTGGGTTATAGAGATGGTTAAAAAGAAAACGAGTCATCCCACTAACCAGGCTAGCTCACGAGACCAACACATTCATGTATGAATAAAATGCTTGATTACACTCGTACCAAAATTGGTGGGGGGAAAATGGAATGAAATAAAATGGAATGAACTAAAATAGAATGAAATGGAATAAAATGGAATGAACTAAAATGAAATAAAATGGAATGAAATAAAATAAAATAGAATGAAATGGAATGGAATAAAATAAATTAAAACGGAATAGGATAGAATAGAGTGGCTGAGGTGGAATGGAATGGAATGGAGTGGAATGGAATAGAATGGAATAGAATGGAATAGAATAGAATATATATTAGAATAAAACAAACTACGTACGTGTTCCATTCCTGCATATCAATCGTAAAATTAGTATTATTCTTGAAAAAGATCCTTAGGCCTTCTTCTTCTTCTCTAAAATTAATCACGGTAGCTTCCGTATTGTTGGTGTAAGGGTACAGCCATAAACACACAGTAAGCTTTGAAAGATCTTCTTTCACTTTAGCCCACAAATTAAGCACGCCATCAGTCTTACGGCGATATTTAGATACATAAATAACTACGGCTCTCTCGGACGCTTTGCTTGTCGACCAATTCATCAAATCTTTAATTGCCATTTACAAATACGAAAAGTAATGGTAAAAATATACAGACTGGCTGAAAACCACACTAGACAGGCAGACAGACAGACAAACAAACAAACAAACAAACAAACAAACAAACAAACAAACAAACAAACAAACAAACAAACAAACAAACAAACAAACAAACAACAGACACAGACACAGACAGGCAGGCAGGCAGGCAGACAAACAAACAAACAAACAAACAAACAAACAAACAAACAAACAAACAAACAAACACAGACAGACAGACAGACAGACAGACAGACAGACAGACAGACAGACAGACAGACACACACACACACACACAGACACACACACACACACACATTATCATTCACATACAGAGAACGTAGATCAACTTACAGTAAGATTTCCCCCCGGATAAATTGTTTCTTTGTATAAATTTTCTCTCCCAATGAGATTCGTTTTTGTTTGAATGTTTTTCCCGCCAACCACACCAGTTTGCTTCAAAATTGCAAGAACCAGGAGCTGAAAAAAATAATCACAAACTGGTACTAAGTATTGATGATGTTTTATGCATCACTTTTACAAACTGTCATCTTTACGCAAAATTCAGAGAAAATTTTGACAGGTAAAGACTCTGTGCAACAGCCAGCAACATTGTGCAACCAAATAAAAGTATTCTTTGTACGTTATTGGTGTTTTCAACTTGAGTTGGTAAATTCTTAATAATTGAGCTGGCATTCGGAAGGTTGTGGGTTCGAGTCCCGTCTGGAGCTCAGAGTTTTCTCTGAGTTTAACCTACGACAGCTTGTACAGCAAAAACATACGAAAAAGTATTCTATAATCGAAATATAGTAAGGCCCGGTTCAAACGTCGCGCTTATCATGTGCCGAACTTAATACATATTAAGTTCGACAAAGTTCGACGTGGTTTCAAAAGTCGAGCCTAACGTGTCGAACTTAATTGCTAGCGGCCGAGCATTCGTTGAATTTGGTCAGTGGCCACCTACGCGAATGTACCGCTGAACATGAATAATGTGCCATGAATCGCACGGTTTTCGTTTTTCTTGTCTATTTCTCATTATTTCCTTGTCGAAAAATGGTGACGGTAAATCCGAAGAGAGCGCCAACAAGAACCTACTCCTATTAAGAACCTTGGGCTGAAATTGAGAATTTATTTATATAAGAATATAAGAACCTATCCCAGGCTGATTTGGTGAAATGTAGGTTCTTGTTAGCGGGTTTTTACTGTAATTGTGAGTAGATAATTGACTTGAATCTGCCTTACACTAGCCTGTTGTCAGGTGAATGCGGAACGTATCTCTGTGCGCCGTCCGATTAACTTCTTCATCTTCTTCAAACAACTCAGCGCACCGAATACATGCCGGTGCCTGCGCTTATAGCTACTACAAGTTATGCACTTAAGTTTCATGTTTTCACCTCGCATTACAGCGAGATAAACTAGACAAACACGTTTTTTCGTGAATTGCATTAGGTTCGGCACATGATAAGTTCGACGTTTGAATCGACGTCGCGCCAAGTCGAACTTAATACATTAAGTTCGACCTAAGCGCGACCGCCTCGGTCGAACTTAATGTGGGCGTCGAATTTAATTAAAATCGTCGAACTTAATTGATTCAAACGTCGAACTCATCATGTGCCTAACACTTCGAATTAGGTTCGGCACATGATAAGCGCGACGTTTGAACCCTTCTATTAACCGTGGTTTGAACCGGGCCTAAGTTTGTCTCTCTGACGAAGGGCCTTCGCTCGAAACGCTATAGACTCCTACGTTCCATGTTTCGGCAGTATATCTAACCTTACTATATTTCGATTTGTGTTTCAACACTGCCTACGCAGCACGCTACTTTGGTTTTACAATTTGGAAAAGTATTCTTTACCTGGGCTGTATTCACAAACAAAGCTTACATGATCAGAACAACTTGAACTATCCCAACCTTTGTCAGTAACTTTCACACACAAACTAGAATAGGCGTTTCTATAGTTCGCATCGCTTAAAGCGATCCAAAATTGGCGAGAACCCATAGTTTTTAATGAAGTTTTTACAAATTGTTCTTCTTGTTCGTCATTGAGAGTCACCAACGTGGCTCCTTTCTTGGAAGCACAGAATTTGTCTGCATCTTCCCACGATGATGCCGTATTGTTGAACTGGTAGCAGCTTGATCGAAACGACACCCAGCCTTCCGGACACAATACTGAGTTATCTTTTGATATGTCTAAAAAATAATTTTTAATAAAAAAACACATGAATAATAACTACTTAACAACCGAGAGTGCATGAGGTCTTTACGGTAAAATCTTAAACCGTCTTGCTGTATTGACCAGTACGTTCAAGACTGAGGTTTAATATTTTACCGTAAAGACCGAACGGTCGAGGTTATTAAGTAGTTTATTATATGGCACTTTTTATTTCAAATTCTTGGTCGTCGCTTCCTTTAACTTCGTCAAAACACCGAACTAGCGTTATTTTCTGCTGGGTTTTTTCTCGTCTGGATACTAGAATTTACTTTTATAATGTTCATCGTCATTTATTTAATTTATTTTCGTCGTTTTTCGACTATAAAAGTTTCTTATTAAGAATTTTTGTTTGTTTCCAATCGTAGGGCATTAACAAATTTCATTTCCACTGAGGCTCGGATGGAGAGCTAATTAGCGGTAGCGTTTGCGTATGAGAATGAGATGTTGTTGTTAAAATGATATGATAAGTTGTACGTATATATGTAGTGCATGTGGTAGCTACGTTTGTGAGCTTAGTGTAATGCAACAGACGTTTGGTGGACGTTCATCAAGCTCAAATACTCAGAAAAAAATTCTGAGCCCAGATCGACAAGATTTAAATCTGCAACCTTCTAGTGACCAGTTACACGTTTGGAGACTTGGATGGAAAGCTAAAGTTGCAAATTCATAGTTATATGTAATTCTAAGCGGTAGCGTTTGCATATATATTGGGAGCACGGGTGGCGTGTGCTGTTAGGGCGCTGCCTCTCACCAATAGTTAAGCCCGATTGGACGGGGTTAGTACTTGGATGGGTGACCGTCTGGGAATAACCCCGCTTTCGAGCTTGAGACTCATGTGAGTAGAGTTTAGTTGGTTTCTCCTGTGCTTCGAGGGTTTTTCTCCGGTTTTCCTCCCTCCGCAAAACCAACACCTAGGTCTTAGCTGTAATTCGTGGGCCGATATGTGTCGTATGGCGGCTGCCTGAGCGCCTTTAATATGCCTTCGACTCGGCAATGTCAAAAATTATTGTAAGGCGTATTTGAAAACCTTGAAGTTGAATTTGCGCGGTATAAATAAATGTTATTATTAAATGTTATTATATATGAGATGTTGTTGAAACAATATGGTATGATGAGTTGTACGTGTACATCTCAAACTCATTAATAATTCATGAGATAATCAGCCAATTACAATAGTTCATTCAATCATGCACCTGATTGAAGTTGGATACTCCAGTAAAACCCAAGATACTAGATGAAAACCGGTGTTCATCTAATTCTTAAGATCTCAATTATCTATGCAAAATAAACAAGTTGCTGTATGAATAAATTTTACACACACTCATGAATAAAATCTCATGAGGGTTTATTTTTCAATTGAAATCGCTCGATTGAGATGCCATATCAACAACTGTTTTCGTGTTTCATCAGGGGAATCAAAACACTTGAAAACAATAAAACCACTCGGTCTTCGGCCTCGTGCTTTCATCATGGCTTCTCGTGTTTGGATCCCCTGATGAAACACTCAAACCCGTTGTTGATTACGTTTACGGATTTGGTGTATTATTATGTAACATGACTTTTGATCTCACATGCTCAAAAAATATTTCTGAACATCATACAGGATCGAACATGCAACCTTCTGGTAACCACCAGTTAAACACTCTAGTCATAGAGCTAATGAAACTCAGATAACTCCAATTATTGAACCATAATTACAAGCTAACTGTCTCGTCTAACCCTATGGTTATTACAGTTAGCTGGCACCATAGTTATGTCAAAACTATTACATTAAGTTTATACTTAAATCAAGTGCTAATAAAATATTGATTTATGAATCGATTCATTGATTGTCATTGATTAATTGATTGATTGATTGATTGATTGATTGATTGATTGATTGATTGATGGATCCATTGATGGATCCATTGATTGATTGATTGATTGTCATTGATTAATTGATTGTCATTGATTGATTGATTGATTGATTGATTGATTGATTGATTGATTGATTGATTGATTGATTGATTGATTGATAAAGAACTAAGGTTACAAATTCATAATAAATTCGAACGTTAAAAATAAAATGAAGTAATAGCCATATAATAAATTCATTATCAACCTCGTTTGCTCGGTCTGTACTAGCCTCGTCCGCAGACAACTCTGTAGCTTTAGGTCAGGGGACATGTGGATCATATGTGACACAAGGGGCTAAAGTGGGGACGGCAAGCTCTATAATTGCGGCGAATTATTGCGGCGATAAATTTTGCGGCATTCCCTTTTGCGGAAGAGGCGAGGTTTGTACGGAAAAATATTTGCCCTCGGTTTTACCGCACAAACCACGCTCCTTCGTCACTCGGTCTGTACGAAAACCTTCCGGCAAATACTTTTCCGTACAGACTCGCACTCGGTTAACACTTTTCGGCCTGGGCCTCTTCCCGTGCTGAATAAAATACTCTGGCGTTAGCCAGAATAAAATCGTCTGGCGTTAGCCAGAATAAAATCGTCTGGCGTTAGCCAGAATAAAATACTAAAGCCAGAATAAAATCGTCTGGCGTTAGCCAGAATAAAATATTAAAGACTCGTCTTCAGGCTTCAAAGTGTTAAAGAGATAGGTTTTAACACTTTGGAACCTGGACCTCTCCCTGTACTGAATAAAATCGTGGCGTTAGCCAAAATAAACCTTAAAGACTCGTTGTCAGGCCTCAAAGTGTAAATAAGTCTTTAACAGTATACGTGTAGCGCGCCTGTAGCATGTTTGTGTTCTATTTACACAAAACAAGAATATACTAACCGGTGTTAGTCGTCACTGAACAGCTGTAAGAAACTTCCAAATATTTTTTATAATTTCGACATGGATCTGAAATCATGTATTTGGCTGACAAAGTACACCAAGTCCTACCATGACACTTGGACTTGACTTCATTATAAACTTTAGTTCTCGAACTGGCCAGCAGCGGGCATCGTGCAAACCAAGGAGACAAATGACATCGAGTCATTTCAGATCCTTCCTGTCCTAAGCTTGCCTTGTAGATAAATAAAGCAGTGCCAGGATCTGTACATGTTAAAGTTGGATACCACTCATTATCACAAATAATTTTTCTTTGTACGCCTAAAACACACATCAAAAATTAAACAGATCAAAGATAAGGAAAACATACAAATTACGTTTCTCTACCATAATTTCAAAACAAAAAAAAACATACAGTTTATGCACATCTTATACAAACTAACTGCATTAAACACTGGTCACTTCACTTCACTTCACTTCTCACACTTCACCCGTTGCGTCATGTCACGTCACGTCACTTTCCTTGAATGCACGCTTTAATTTTTCTGAGATAGCCGTAAGCAACATCATTTCTATTTTACAGAAGTTGAAAGCTCCAAAAGAAACAGGAATATAGATAAAATACTTGCTAAAACCTTAAGATGTCTTCGAATATAATTGCGCCATCGTTAACAGCTATGTTCAACCTATCCCTTAATACGGGCATATATGTTGACGAATGGAAACAAACCCGGGTATCGCCAATCTATAAATCCGATGATAGACGAAAATGTGAAAACTATCGCCCTATCTCCATATTACCGGTAATAAGTAAAGTATTTGAAAAAGAAGTCTTCGGTCAGATATATAGATATTTGATCGAAAACTCAATGCTATCGAATTTTCAATCGGGCTTTCGCCCAAAACACTCAACCGTATCAGCACTCATTCAAATGTGTGATGAATGGTTTGAAAAAATGGATGATGGTCAATTAACAGGCGTCGTTTTTCTTGACATTCGGAAAGCCTTTGACTCGATAAACCACAAAATTCTGTTAAAAAAGATGAATGACCAATTTGGAATATCTGGTTTCGAACTTAAATGGCTTGAATCTTACCTAACAAATAGAGAACAAGTGTGTTCTGTTAATGGCCAAACATCGTCATCTAAGAAAATAATATGTGGAGTCCGGTCCCACAGGGCTCAATTTTGGGTCCCTTAATGTTTTTATTGTACATAAACTATATGCCAGATTGTCTTAAAAGTACAACTCCATGCCTATATGCAGACGACACTGAAATTTTTGCATCTTCTTATGATTTCACTGAGATTATCGGAAAACTAAACTCTGACCTTAATAATATTTACAACTGTCTTTCTAAAAACAAACTGCAACATCATCCAACTATGACAAAGCTTATGTTTATTGGGTCATCATACAATTTGAATAATAAAGTTGGTGATAGTTCAGTTCTGTTAAATAACGTACCAATTCCCCGAACTGGTTCATATAAATGCTTGGGCGTCGAGATAGATGAAAGACTTAGCTGGGACAAACACAATGAGATGATATGTAAAAAGGCAAGTGCGGGTATTGGGGCTATTAGACGAGCAAAGCCTTATCATGTCCCTGCCAATACGCTACAAACTATTTATAAAGCCTTGGTTCAACCTTATTTTGACTACTGTTCCCCTCTCTGGGATAACTGTGGTAAAATACTCAAGGACAGACTTCAAAAATGTCAGTCTCGTGCTGCAAGGGTTATTACAGGAGCCAGTTACGATATCAGGTCAGTCGATGTTTTTGACACTCTGTCGTGGGAAACACTTGATGTAAAACGCTCTTACAGTAAATCAGTCCTCATGTACAAAATATTGAATGACCACACTGCTCCAAATCTAAAAGAATCCTTCCTAAAAAGAAGTGTTTTTCAGAACACTTATAATCTTAGAAACAATGATACAGACCTAGCACTACTAAAGCCCAAAAGAGAATTCTTGAAAAGAAGCTTTAAATATAGCGGTGCCATGCTGTGGAATAACTTATCCTCAGAAGCCAAATCGTCTGAGACGCTTCAATCTTTTAAAAGGCATATACGCCCACTTTAGGCCACGATGTTGGGTCACGCCTAAGAATTTGTATTTATGTATATAGATAAAAAAGAACTTATAAAACCCTATAAACTATAAAGTACAGTTACATCATTCTCTCTTTTTTTTAATCTTTCTTTGTATCTATACTTTTCATTTGTTTTTAAAATTTCTATAATATGTCTTTATATTTAGTGTGACGCCCCTCATTGAAATCAGCTTTTGTTGTTGAGGCCAGCGTGCTTAAATAAAGTTTTACATACATACATACACACTTCCCTGGACTTCACCTCATTTCACATCGCACCGCACCTCAGCTCACGTCACCATTCACGTCACTTCCCTTCCCTACACTTCACCTCTTACGTCTCGTCTCATCTCATCCTATCCCATGTCATGTCATATCATGTCATGTCATGTCATGTCATGTCATGTTATCTCACCTCACCTCACCTCATCTCACCTCACTTCACCTCATCTCACCTCATTCTATCCCATGTCATCTCATCTCATCTCACCTCACCTCATCTCATCTCATCTCATCTCACCTCACCTCACCTCACCTCACCTCACCTCACCTCACCTCACCTCACCTCACCTCATCTCATCCTATCCCATGTCATGTCATGTCGTCTCATCTCGCCTCGCCTCGCCTCGCCTCGCCTCGCCTCGCCTCACCTCACCTCACCTCACCTCACCTCACCTCATCTCATCTCATCTCATCTCATCTCATCTCATCCTATCCCATGTCATGTCATGTCGTCTCATCTCGCCTCGCCTCGCCTCACCTGACCTCACCTGACCTGACCTGACCTCACCTCACCTCATCCAACCCCATCCCATTTTTACATTTTCGTACCAGATCTTTCGCATACAACATAAAATTCCTCGCTGCAATTTCGACGTATCCACGCTGTCCTTTCGACGACGGTACACAGCCCAGCGGATAAACCTCGGGTTAGGCTCAATGGGTTCATCCTATCATAGAACACCTTGCTTCCATCACTCCATTCAAACTGATAACCCGCGTGTTTATGACCGTGATAACCAATCCAAAACGGCATGTGTTTAGAAAATCGATTTCTGACCATATTTTCCACTGTACCACTTTCAAAACTTACAATATCTCCCCCAATTTGCTTGCAATAATCAACACCATCACACCAATTAAGTTGTTTCGGGGACAAGCTATAACAAAATCCATTATTTTCACAAATTCCCCAATCTACCGAGGCATCTCTCCATAATGGACCTGTTTAAACAAAAATATGCCGAGTTAACAGTATTTGATAATTACTTGTAAATAACTATAATTGGCGAGGCTTATTATTCATTGATCATTTACTTACATATCAGCAAGTAGATATTAATAACAGTAGTTGCTAACAATTACTTGTTAATGTCAGATTATTGATGATATATGTTGACGCTCTGATCATATACAGCAGATAATAGTTGATTATAATAATTTATTGATATCTATTAATTTAATTAAAGATCACATATCAAAACAAGAGACAGATTTGCTAGCTCGGACATGAGAATTGAATGTAAATGTTTTCAGTAGAGCTATTTTTGCTCGAAAAATTTTCTGATTTCCTAAACAAGACTCGAACCCACAACCTTCTGATCACCGGTGAGACGCTCTGACCATTGAGCTACTAGGACTCAGATGATTTGAACCTAGGTTGAGTTCGATGTATGACATGATATACTGCGTGCTATGTTCAAGTATGATTATATATATATATATATATATAGTATATATAGTATATATATATAGTATAGTTTAAGTGGGCTTACCTCAAAATGTTGAGTGTCGCAACTGTCAGTTTCACGCGGGGCGATCTTCAGGCCCCGCGTTCATCGCCCCGCGTGAAACTCACAGTTGCGACACTCAACATTTTGAGGTAAGCCCACTTAAACTATACTATATTCGCTCTACCTTTATGGTATTGAGCACTTTCCGACATTCCGTGACTACAGCTCATCAGTGTAGCTTGGAAGCCATCTAGATGTGAGAACGCCAATTTATTTATCCCCCAGCAACTGCTGGTAACAGCCGCTTGTGGGACAATACTGGACATGCGCACATCTATAGATAGCGTGAAGTGGTATTGGGCCAGAGTGCTCAAACTGCCACAAGGGTAGTGAGCGTTGCATTATCGCTAACGGACACCTACACCAATCTCACAGAGTGCTCAACAACACAGAAGTGAAGGAGCGTACATAGTTCAATATATATATATTAATTTAATTAAAGATCACATGCATATCAAAAGAAGAGAGCTCGGACATGAGAATTGAGTGTAAATGTTCTTCCAGCTATTTTACTCAAACAATTTTCTGATTTCCTAAACAAGACTCGAACCCACAACCTTCTGATCACCGGTGAGACGCTCTAACCATTGAGCTACTGGGTCGACTCAGATGATTTGTACTACGTACTACGTTCAAGTAAGAATTGATGATATATGTTATATAGTGTATGTTTTTATATATATATATATATATAATATATATATATATATATATATATATATATATATATATATATATATATATATATATATATATATATATATACATACTATGAGATAGATAGGCTAGCCACAACATGCATTACAACATTAACATATATCGCTATCCTTGCACATAGCAGTACATAATGTCATAACATCGAACTCAACCTACGTTCAAATCATCTGAGTCTCAGTAGCTCAATGGTTAGAGGATCTCACTGGTGATCAGAAGGTTGTGGGTTGTACACATATTCAATCTACGTTCAAATCATCTGAGTCTCAGTAGCTGAATATAGTTAGATCATCTCACTGGTGATCAGAAGGTTGTGGGTTGTACACATATTCAATCTACGTTCAAATCATCTGAGTTTCAGTAGCTCAATGGTTAGAGCGTCTCACCAGCCATCAAGAAGTTGTGGGGTTTTCTGAGTTAAATAGCTCAAAAAACATTTACACTAAATTACTTGCGTTATCGCTTACCATGTCTATCCAGTTGAAATGGAAGAAGCCAAACCTTTTGAGTTTCAATCACTAAATCTTTACAATCAGAATCCAAGCGAATGGTTAATCTGTATCGAGACTTTAAATTGCTGGGTGATTTGGTTGTATCATTTTTAATAACAGTTCCTATTACTGCATCGTAATCTGAATCACTTTCCACAAACACTCGAGCACTCAAAGGAATTTTAGAATAATTAACTGGAGCAATGTCGTTGACAATAGAATTGATATAATTTGTTTTCATAGTGTAAAAGAAGCCAGGTGCTGACGGTGGATTGTAAAAAGCTGTGATAGTGTCATTTTCGTTCAGCTTTTTTAAAGTTTTGTAAAACTTAGAAGATTTCCTTACCCAAACTGGACCACCTAAAGTGTAGAAAAAATACATAGTTGTTTTAAAGGGATTGCATGCCATGGTTTTCCATTCCATTCCATTCCATTTACATTCCATTCCACTCCATTGCATGACATCACATCACATCACATTCACATCACATCACATCACATCACATCACATCACATCACATCACATCACGTCACGCCACGCCACGCCACGCCACGCCACGCCACGCCACGCCACGCCACGCCACGCCACGCCACGCCACGCCACGCCACGCCACGTCACGTTACATTACATTACATTACATTACAGCACATCTTAAATCCACACACTTAACACATAGATAATAGGAGGGGAACTGGATAGGAAACTTACGAAACTGGAAACAATGTTTGCACAACTTGCTATGGTAATTATACACTTATAAAACGGCTAATGCAGGTAACGAGTGGTCCCACATGGCTAGAATCAGACACTACTGAACTTAAGTATATTACACTATTGTTTAATTTCAGCAATAGCTTATCCTGGCCATGTGGGACCACCCGTTAGGTGCATTAGCTGCTTATAAGTGTATAATTACCATACCAAGTTGTGCAAACATCGTTTCCGGTTTCGTAACATAGTTTTAAGTTTCCTATCCAGTTCCCCTTCCATTGTCTATGAGGGAATCACCAACCTTGTTGAAAACTCAAGCATGGTTCCACTGAAAAGTTTATGCCACCAATTCCAAAGTAACATTCACTGGATGTACCCAAGGGGAATAGTTACATCCAGTCTAACCTAACAAACAAAGACACTCATATATTATAACCTCTTTCCTCTCTCCATTCGTCTTTAGGATTTTATTCTGGATATAAACGCCAGTCGAGTTTTTGTTTACCATACGGTG
Source organism: Paragorgia papillata (assembly GCA_035771165.1). Taxonomy (NCBI): domain Eukaryota; kingdom Metazoa; phylum Cnidaria; class Anthozoa; order Scleralcyonacea; family Coralliidae; genus Paragorgia; species Paragorgia papillata. The sequence goes on from JAWNZC010000314.1 coordinate 5,892,626, forward strand.
TTTGGTTTCTTCAGGTTTTTCTGGTTTCCCTTCAAGATTATTATATTGAACCGGCTGTTTGTTTTCTTCTTTTCTTCGCTGTTCTCTTTTAGTTAAGTATAGAGCCGGCTTCATTTCGTTTCGTTAACGAAGCCATTCCATTTCGCAAAATATGCAAAATATAGAGATTTAGTTTTCTTCATTGCTAGTCAACAGTGCCCAACTATTCTTACCTTAACATATACATATATACATATACACACATATATACATATACACACATATATACATATATATACATATATATATATATATATATATTTATATATATAGACTATTTCCCAGAATACGTCTCCCTCCAACCTCGTTCCCTTGGCATCGGCTGGTCACAGCACCCAGAAATACTGGGTGTAATAAATTGGCAATTTAATTTAGTATGCAAAATCATTTGGAGTAATGGCGGTCTCGTGGGAGAAGTTCATTGTAATAATGGCGGTCTCATTCGTCCCGTTGGCGGTTCCGTTGAAGCTATTTGACAATAACTGGCACAAAACTATGCATAATTACGTTTCCCGAGGAATATTTAAGAAAAGCAATCAACCAATGAAAATGCAAAGTCCACCAGCCGATGCCAGGGCCTTTTCCCTCCCTCCTAATTTTTGAAAAGGCCCTGGGAACGAGGTTGGTCTCCCTCACTGGGCTCCGCGAGGGCCCTACGCCCAGAAATAAACTGGCTCAGGAATAAACCACTTGAATTTTTATTGTATAAAACAAATAGATTACATTTTTCCGTGCGTGTGTACTGTAATAAATCACAGAAGACGTCACAGCGTGTAAAGAACAACAGTCACATTACTCGACTTCGTCTCGTGTCGTACTTTTACACTATGTGGCGTCATCTGTGATCTATTACAGTACATACACAGAGAAATAAAATTTATTTGTTGAATATTTAGTGTAAACGCCATTGTTATATAGCTAGATTTTTGTAAGTAAGGGGGGGATGTTTACATGAGTCCGGCCTGAACTCGGACCTGATTTTGCATTTCAGTATTTGTTCTCACGAGGCCGGCCTTGAAACTATATTGGCTTGGTTTCGCTGTTACTTCAAGATTTGTGTCAATTGCCTTACAGCTCGTGACCGCCGGAGAATCATTATTTAATGTGGATTTGACACCAATCTCATTTAAAACAACGTATTGAGTTTGAGAGGTGAAAGTGCTTCAGTTCGGTCTAGCAGGCGACCTGAGATTAGGCCTGCGTGAACTGAATCTCAGGCCGGACTCATGAAAACGATCTATAGTAAAAACACTACAACCGACCCGAAATCAGTCCGGCCTGAGCTCCCCCTTAGAACTCTTACTGTTTTGGTTGATTTATCGTTACGTGATATTAGCTAAATTCAACGTATCCTACTATACCATAATCGAAATATAGTAAGGTTAGATATACTGCCGAAACAGAAAACGTAGGAGTCTAACGTTTCGAGCGAAGGCCTTTCGTCAGAGAGAGGCCATGTTTCTCTCTGACTGACGAAGGGCCTTCGCTCGAAACGTTAGACTCCTACGTTCTCTGTTTTCAGCAGTATATCTAACCTTACTGTATTTCGATTGTTATTTCAACACTGCCTACGCAGCACGCTACTTTTATTCTACTATACCATATACTCTTTCAAACTTCTTCGAAGCGGCATTTCAGCAATCCTCCATTTTTCATTATGTTCATGGAATGAAAGCTGGAGTTTTCTTCCTTCTACAGTTTGACTAGAATCAAGCAGCATTCCTGGACATGCAGAGTACTTGTACGAAAACGACATGCATTGGCATGTTTCAGCCAAGCTTCCTTTGATAAACGTCGAGAAGTAATTGGATTGTGTTGTTTCAATATAGTAATCTGGAATAAAAAAACAAAATAGAAAATAAAAGGTGCTGTGGGTGGAGAAGGTCGCTGATAAGATGAAAGGTTAAAGTTGCATGGGCATTGCAAGCAGAAGAAAAAAACCAAAGATGATAATGGTAAAAAGGAAGAGAAAACGGAGGAAGAGGAAGAGGAAAAGAAAAAAGTGGAGGAGGAAGATGATGAAGAAAAAGTGGAAAAAGAAGAGGAAAAGAAGGAAGAAAAAAAGGGGGGAGAAGAGGAAGAAGAAGAAGAAGAAGAAGGAAAGATGATGATGATAATGATGATGATGATGATGATAATAATGATGATGATAATGATAATAATGATAATGATAATGATGATGATGATAATAATAATTTTGATTTGTATAAACATCTTTACATATTGTATTCTACCAGATGGCCTTCATTAGTTAAAAATCAATAAATAATTAAATAATTAAGTGACACAGTTGCAGATTAGTTTAAATTTACAGTTTATGCAGGCAAAGTCCTCCAAGTGTGCCACTTCATTATTTTGTTCTAGAAAATATTTTTTTAGTTCATTTTTGAAAGTTGAAATGCTAATATTGCTAGTGTCCTTTAAGCGGTTAGGGAGCGAATTAAATAACAAAGCTCCACTATATGGGATTTTTGTTTTACCAAGCTCACTAGAGACTTTTGGAACTTTCAGATCTGTCAGTGACGCTCTTGTGCTAACACTATGTGCTTCACCGACAAACTGAAATAAGTTATACAGGTTTGATGGAGCTTTATTTTTTAAAACAGTGAATACTAATATAAGTTTTCTTAGTTTAATTAAATTATGTAGTGGAATCCATCCAAGGATTCATGATGATGATGATGATGATGATGATGATGATGATGATGATGATGATGATGATGATGATGATGATGATGATGATGATGATTATGATGACGATGATAATAATGACGTCAACAATCATAATAATTATAATGAAGGGCGTGACTATTCAAATAGCAATATTTCGTACTTTGTAATATAAAAAGTTTGCTCTCGTTAACCTGACGACGTCTCCAACTTTCATGATTCGTTTGCCAACTACAAGGTCTTTCAACAGAACAAAATGGCGAGATAGCTAAAAATCAAAGTATCGACATTCACTCATGATATTCCTTTTAACCCTTTAGCGCCCAAATAAATTTGACAAACAATCCAAAATAATTTGCTGAAGTTTACGTTGCGAGTAAGTTTCCTAAAAATGAATGGTTACAGCTAAGTCTTTTCTGGTGCAAAATTTAACGTAGACTCCAATCATGTCAACAATCTGACGTTCCGGGTCGTTTAGGCCCCCTTTGGTCGCCAAAGAGTTAAACTACTAACTTTATTAACTACTTAATAACCGGGAGTGAGGTCTTTACAGTAAAATCTCAAACCCAGTCTTGCTGTATCAACCGAGCGATAGCGAGGTTAGTACGTCAAGACCGAGGTTTAATATTTTACCATCATACACGAGAAGCCGTTTATTATCTGATTTGAAAACACAGAGAAGTGTGTTGACAAACGAGGCGATAGCCGAGTTTTTTTAACTCACTTCGAGGTGTTTTTAAATCAGATAATAAACGGCTTTCGAGTGTATGGTATAGCTTCTCAAACAAATCAGTATTTAAAGAGAAATTTGAGGTAAAACTTGTCTTAATTTATGGGCGTTTATTACCACATTTCACAACGTCTCGGTAACTGATTTCCATTATGTTTTCCTCATGAATTATTAATGAGTTTGAGAAATTTTACGTAAAGACCGTCGAGGATATTAAGTAGTTTATTATGGCACTTTTTTCGCCACGTCAGCAACCAATCACAGCGCGAGCTTACCGGAAGTAATCCGCGCCATATAATAAAAATATTTAATGGATATGCATCTCTTACTTTAACCATTTCTTGTCGGTAGATTTCCCTGTGATGAGTAAACTCACGTAGTGTTAGCCAGTGAGAGTAAAATACTTAAGCCTTCAAAGTCAGATGGCGCCCACTAGAGAGTAAATCGGATCAACTCACCATCATTAACTTCAGAACAGTTTTTCTTAATCATAGAAATATCGTCAATGGCAATATCTCCCAACGCACCATTGCCGCAAGTAGCTTGAATACAAATCTAAAATTTAAGTAAATCGAACTTAATTTTGAAAAAAGCTTTGCAGTACGGTAGAGTGCAGTAGAGTATAGCAGAGTATAGCACAGGACAGTACAGTACAGTACAGTACAGTACAGTACAGTACAGTACAGTGCAGTACAGTGCGATGCGGTGCGGTGCGATGCGGTGCGGTGCGGTGCGGTGCGATGCGGTGCGGTGCGATGCGGTGCGGTGCGATGCGGTGCGGTGCGATGCGGTGCGGTGCGATGCGGTGCGATGCGGTGCGATGCGGTGCGATGCGGTGCGATGCGGTGCGATGCGGTGCGATGCGGTGCGATGCGGTGCGATGCGGTGCGATGCGGTGCGATGCGGTGCGATGCGGTGCGATGCAGTGCGATGCAGTGCGATGCGGTGCGATGCGGTGTAGTGTGCAGTGCGGTGCGGTGTAGTGTGCAGTGCGGTGTAGTGTGCAGTGCGGTGCGGTGCGGTGTAGTGTGCAGTACAGTACAGTACAGTACAGTACAGTACAGTACAGTACAGTACAGTACAGTACAGTACAGTACAGTACAGTACAGTACAGTGCCGTGCAGTGTAGTGCAGCGCAGCCTAATAAATTACAAAATAAGGTGTCTACGCATACTCTGATTTTCTCAACAGATTTGAGACGTGATGTGATTTTCATGTAATAGAAACGTACCAAAACAAAGTACTTACATCGTAATCATTATTTGACTCCACATTGAACCATGCCCTGCGCCAAGCACGGACAGTTTCAGAACCATTTCTTGTCCAAAGAAGTTCTGATTTATTCATTGAACGTTTATAGATATCTAAACTACCAATATCTTTACCAAACATGTGATAATAAAAAGTGATGCAAATATTCTTGCCGCCCTCAAATGGTCCTGCCTTTAGTGTCGCTACATCGCCAGCTACCCTGGGAAAACTTGCTTCAATGAAGATGTACTTTCCTGAAACAAATAATGCTCTGTTTACATGAAGCGGATTCACAGTCCAATCGGATCGAAAAACGCAAGTGAAGTCAATCCGGGCGCATGTTTACATGGGGAAATCCGATCTGCTTGGAATATTGTTTTCGGTTTTGGAACACTATTTCCTGTGCTTCCCTCAATATCTGCCATGCATTTAGCACACGACACGCACCAACTTCACTCGCGCGTATCAAGTCATTTTCAAGTCGAACCGAGTTTAGATGAATCAGATTGGAGACATTCAAGTCGATCCTTTCTTGAATATCAAGTCAATCCACTCCAGTGCGTGGATTGACTTCAGCCATTCGTTTCAATCAGATCGAAAACATTCAATCTTCTTCATGTAAACACAACAAGGAGAAACAACATGGGAGATTTGACTTGAACACTCAATCCGCTTCATGTAAACACAACAAGGAGAAACAACATGCGAGATTTGACTTGAACACTCAATCCACTTCAGGGCCAAAGAAACACAAAAAACAATCTATTGGTGGTTTGCAATCAATCCCTTGAGTTTTAGAAGACAAAGATACGGCGGCCATGTTGCAGGAAAACATACTCCAAATACAATAGCTGCTAATGAGATTATTTTGTTAAAGTTCCTCCAACATGGCCGCCATGACGTCAAAGTGCCAACCAAGAGTATTTTCTTAAATATTCTTTGTTTGGTTCATGGTTTAGCGAGCTTCGTCTAATTACATCCGCCAGAAGATTATGTTTTCACATCTGTTTGTCTGTCTGTTTGCCAAGATATCTCACAAAGTACTGTAAGATAGATCATAGATCAAGGACCAAGCCATTCAATTTTGCTTAAGATTTAGATGGGAATTTAATAAAAATCTGACCACAAGATTCTCAGTGTAGAAGAAATGCTTGACTGCGCACATTATCTTATTTTATGCAAACATTTTTGCATAATTTTGGTACGAGTGTAATCAAGCATTTTATTCATACAATCATATGTAAGTTTCGTGAGCTAGCCTGGTTAGCGGGTGGCTCGTTTTCTTTATAAAAGAGTGAAGTAATATATCCAACACCGAGTCAGTGTTCTTCCTCCGATTTCTAAACACAGCCAAGCGGGTTGAAAATACGAGGCGAAGCCGAGTTTTTTTAACCCGCTTGGCTGTAGTATAGACATCGGAGGATGAACACTGACGAGTGTTGGATATAGCTTCTCAAACGGATCAATATTTTAAGAGAAAATCTATCTCAAAGTTTGCTAAATTTGACCGTAATCTTCCTCCGATTTCTAAATACTGATTAAACATTGATTTATTTTGAATTTTCCTCATGAATTATTAATGCCTTTGAGAAATAAAAGTAGCGTGCTGCGTAGGCAGTGTTGAAACAACAATCAAAATATAGTAAGGTTACTTATACTGCCGAAACAGAGAACGTAGGAGTCTAACGTTTCGAGCGAAGGCCCTTCGTCAGAGAGAAACGTTTCTCTCTGACGAAGGGCCTTCGCGCGAAACGTTAGACTCCTGCGTTTTCTTTTTATGCTGGTGGAGGTATAAGCAGTCTCCATGTGCCCTCTTGTTATTTATGCATGTACGAGAAAGCGTACGAATTCTTCGAAGCGATAGCTCTCTAAATTTCGGAGATCACAGAACTACGAGCACTACGAGCTATGGACTACTACTCTATTTTATACAATAACGTGACTTCTATGCGCATTTTTATTGGTTGTTGACCGTGATCTATTAAAGGACACACGCACACTGGCGTCAAAACACGTCAGATCACGTCAGCAGACTTGTTTTTCTTTTTTCACGCCCCAGAAATTCTTCAAAAAGCCACTTGATGTTTTTATTGTATAAAACAAATAGATTAGATTTTTCCGTTCGTGTGTACTGTAATAGATCACAGAAGACCAACAGTCACGCCCTTCATCTTTACACGCTGTGGCGTCGATCTGTGATCTACCACAGTACACACACACGGAAAATATAATGTATTTGTACCTACTTCTATCACCCAATTTACCACACAAACACCCCTAGACACTCCCCTCGTATCACCCAATGTTGTGACAAAGGTGATAGCCAACCTGTGTCAGAATATGTTGTATGATCAACTCTAGGTCCAGTTCCTGTCGAAGACGTCTTGCCAATATTGCCTACCCAATCAAAATTGTCATAAGGTGATCCAAGCTGGCTCCAAGCACATAAACCTTTTTCAAAGTCACAATCAGCTTCAAAAGAGAAATAATGAAAGGATATTTATACATAATTAAAATATAGTTATAAATAATTAGATAATCATAAACAATTAAGAGATAATTAGTAATAATTAGAATACAATTATAAATAATTAGAAGATAATTAGTAATAATTAGAATACAATTATAAATAATTAGAAGATAATCATAAATAATGAGGAGCTAATTATAGATAATTAGAAGATAATTAGTAATTATTAGGATATTATTAGAAATAATTAGAAGATATTTATAAAAATAATTAGAAGATAATTATACATAATTAGAAGATATTTATAAATAATTAGAAGATAATTATACATTAAATACTTTTAAAATATTTAATACAAAGTTATGTACAGTACACGTTTACAGTTAAAGTCGCAAATATTAAAATTATCACCCCTACCCCTGATGAAAACACTAGATCAAAGTGTCGAAATGTTGGGTCATGAACAGCGACTTTTTAAGTTGCGTTCAAAAAACTTTTAAGTTTTAAGCCAGAGTGGCGTTAAACTATGTGGGGATTTCTTAATGTTTAACTCAGATATTAATTTTTATTATCTACAAATTAAAAATCCATACCGGCAACATAACTACAAAAAGAATTATTGACCACAGAATGCGCAGCACAGTCCAGATCATTTAAACTGCATATTGTGTTGCCTAAAATCAAAAAAGAGACAAAAAAATAAACGTTATAACATATACACAATGAAGAAATTAATAAACCAACTAATATAGATAAGTTCCCCCCTAGGCTTCAACAAAAAAAATTAAGATACTACAAGTTGGGATAACTGTTATTGTGGGACAGTGAACTTAGGTGGATATAATGTTAGGTGTTACTCCGAGTGACGAACCATGCTGGGTAAAGGTGCTGTTACATGATGCGATTTTTCTTGCAACTTGCAACAAATTTACATATGAAAAAAAATAAATCGCAAGTTGCAGGAAGGGTGTTACAGTTCAGCAACTTGCGATTTTTGTAAAAAGTAGAACCCATCCAACTTTTCTTGCAACTTGCAACACGGCAAAAATGACAAAATCGCAAGTTGCTACGGGGTGTTACACCGTGCGATTTTTATGCAACATTCAGTGATTTGTTGCAAGTTGCAAGAAAAATCGCATCGTGTAACAGCACCTTAAGTAGAAAAAAAACTCCACTCGACCACGACTGGGATTCGAACCCATGACCTTTGGTTTACTAGTCCGACGCTCTACCGACTAAGCTAAATGGTCAAGTTGGGAACAGGTCGTGGAATGACAGTACTTATATTTGATAGTTTGAAACAGAAACTCATTATTCTTCACCTGTGTTCGCTGTCCTACAATGATCATAGGAACCTTAAGGGCCAGTTTACTGTATATGGAGCCGAGTTACCCGGCAAACCGAGTTGAAAAAAGATGAGTGTTTATATGAGACGAGCTACTCGGCAAAGCCGCCCACGCATTATAATGGTTTCGCATTCCATCGATTGTCTTCGTAAGTGCGCGTGCGCTGTTGTGACGAATTCAACTCGGCTAGCCGAGTTACCCGGCAAGAGAGTGTTTATATGGGAATATTTTCATCCCGGCATGCCGAGATCTCGGCTAGCCGAGTTACCCGCCTGTCTCATATAAACACTCTGCCGGGATAGCATTGAATTTCTATACATGGCGGGTAACTCGGTTTGCTGAGTACTTGGCTAGCCGGGTAACTCGGCTCCATATAAACAGGCCCTAAGTTGCTACGACGGCAACTTCAACGACGGCGTCCTCCAAATAAAAGACTTCTAGTTGTAAAACAAAGAGAATGAATAATTTGTAATCCCAACAGTAATCCCAACACCGTGCTCGTTCTTTATACAACGCCACTTAGAGCATTTTCACGTCTTCAGGACGACGTCAACTCACCAAAAGATGAGAACTGTCCTTGACATTGATCCCATGCAATAGAAACACTGCAATCATTTTAGCAATACTGGGACGTTTTAAGAGTCATTAAACTAACTTCAAATATCAAATATAATAGTCAGTTAACCGTGACGTTTTTCAGTTATGGAATTCATGTTGTTTTTTAAGCGCCGTCGTCGTCGTAGCATCTAAAGCATGGTTTCCATATAGCCGTAAGCACCGGTGGCATGACTGTGGCAAGGGGCAACGGTCCAATCGCATACAGCTTTTTATTGCTGGCTAATTCAACACTGTCTATGATTGGACCATCGCCCCTTGCCGCAGCCATGGCGCCGGCTCTTACAGCTATATGGAAACCAGGCTTTAAGGTCCCTAATTATTCCAACAACATAAGATGAAGAGTTAAGTCTCTCGATATTTAAGGAAACTAGATTTCAGCTTCAAAATATCAAATATAAGTACCATCATTCTACGACTTGCTCTCAACTTGACCATGTAGCTCAGTTGGCTTAATCACTTGTTAACTCATTGCTGCCTAGGATGGCTGAGGGTTCGTAGAGCGTCGGACTGGTAAACCGAAGGTCGCGGGTTCGAATCCCAGTCGAGGTCGAGTAGAGTTTTCTCTACTTACCTGGTGTGATTCGTCACTCGGTGTAACACCTAATATCAATCTACTACAAGTCCTTCTTCATAATAAGCTCACGAATATATGTATAAGATATTCATTTTAACTGTCTACAGTTTATTCTAGCTTACTGATTTCCTCGCCCAAGGAAAGACCACATATATCTGGTTCATCTGCTCCATCCAAGCAATCCCACACACCATTGCAAGTAGAATTCCAAGGCAAGCACTGACCACTGGGGCAATTATAATATTCTTCTGGTGTACAAACTGTATCTATAAAAACAAGAATTCAAATTTAATCAACCCCCACCACTCTACAATTAATGCTTAATGTTACGACCATTAATTCAGTTAGGAACGCCGTGTCCAAAATCTTAGTCCAAGTTCTCAACAGATCGGAGTTCCCCAGAGCCTCCGTTCCTTGGTGTTGACCAAAAGGATCGCAGGCTCTGGGTACGAGATTGCTTACGAAAGGTGGCCGCTTAACCCTTTCACTTCCAACTTTCTGGGAGCTCTCTCATTCACGAGTAAAATCGTCTGGCGTTAGACAGAGTAAAATAATAAAGTACGGAAAATTCCGTATTTGGGAGTGAAGGGGTTAAAAGGGGTTCCGCTGTATACTTACAGCAGTTTTCTTCGTCCGATGCATCTGCACAGTTTTCGTCACCGTCACAAAAGTGTTTCTTAGAAATACATTCTCCTGACTGTCTGCACTTGAACTGTCTGGTTAAACACTGACAAGACTTCTCATCAGATCCATCAAGACAATTATCATCTCCATCACAAATATAATTACTCGCAATACACTGACCATTGGCGCAACGGAATTGACCATGTCCACATTGGTGACCTAAACAACCAAATATAACACAGCAGAATCAATCAAGATATGATCTGGAAACTTGGCAAACTTCAAAGTGTCTATAATGAGCTGTAATTTTATGTTGAGACGGTCCTCACCGTGCACAAACCTTTTGTTTTTCACTTATTACCTCCGCCAGAAGGTTACGTTTTTACCCCCTTTCTTTCTTTCTTTCTTTCTTTCTTTCTGTCTGTCTGTCTGTCTGTCTGTCTGTCTGCCTGCCTGCCTGCCTGCCTGCCTGCCTGCCTGCCTGCCTGCCTGCCTGCCTGCCTGCCTGCCTGCCTGCCTGCCTGTCTGTCTGTCTGTCTGTCTGTCTGTCTGTCTGTCTATCTGTCGTCTGTCTGTCTGTCTGTCTGTCTGGTTCGTTCGTTCGTTCGTTCGTTCGTTTGTTTGTTTGTTTGTTACTTTGTTTGTTTGTTTGTTTGTTTGTTTGTTACTTTGTTTGTTTGTTACTTTGTTACTTTGTTACTTTGTTACTTTGTTACTTTGTTACTTTGTTACTTTGTTACTTTGTTTGTTTGTTACTTTGTTACTTTGTTACTTTGTTACTTTGTTACTTTGTTTGTTTGTTACTTTGTTTGTTTGTTTGTTTGTTTGTTTGTTTGTTTGTTTGTTTGTTTGTTACTTTGTTACTTTGTTACTTTGTTTGTTTGTTACTTTGTTACTTTGTTTGTTTGTTTGTTTGTTTGTTACTTTGTTTGTTTGTTTGTTTGTTTGTTTGTTTGTTTGTTACTTTGTTACTTTGTTACTTTGTTACTTTGTTTGTTTGTTTGTTTGTTTGTTTGTTACTTTGTTACTTTGTTTGTTTGTTACTTTGTTACTTTGTTTGTTTGTTTGTTTGTTTGTTACTTTGTTTGTTTGTTTGTTTGTTACTTTGTTACTTTGTTACTTTGTTACTTTGTTACTTTGTTACTTTGTTACTTTGTTACTTTGTTACTTTGTTTGTTTGTTACTTTGTTACTTTGTTTGTTTGTTACTTTGTTACTTTGTTTGTTTGTTACTTTGTTTGTTTGTTTGTTTGTTTGTTTGTTTGTTTGTTTGTTTGTTTGTTTGTTTGTTTGTCTGTCTGTCGCCAGGATATCTCAAAAACTATTACACCGATTTTAATGAAAGTTTGCAGAAGGGTTGGCCCTAGACCAACGACCAATCGATTAAATTGTGGTTGAATTTAGTCAAAATTTGGATGAGCAATTAATACAAAACTGACCGCAAGATTCTCCGTGTATAAGAAATGCTTGATTGCGCTCATTATTTTTATTTTATGCAAATATTTGTGCATAATTTTGGTACAAGGCAATCAAGCATTTTATTCATACATGCATGTGTTGGTCTCGTGAGCTAGCCTGGTTAGCGGGTTTCTCTTTTTAAACATCTCTAATAACTCGCTGGCGGAGGTATATGCAGTCCCTGACTGCCCTCTAGTTAATATTTAAATAACACGGTTGAGCAATTGTTCCTAAACGCTGCTATTGGATGACTGCTTCATTATACCAAAATACATTGTCTGGGAACCAGGCTGTGTCTACATGGTTGGTAGAGTCAAACTGGAAGCATTCTTCTCACATGCCGCTTAGGTGAATTTTTAATCAGATAACTACACGAAGCAGAAAACGAACCTGGATCGCAGAGATGAAAAGCAATTGTGCTACCATGTTATTGCTTTTTGTATCTACTGCGCAGGCGATTAGACACTATGTAGGCATGCAAGATTTTCCGATGTTAGTTAAGTAACAAAAGAATATTCTTCGGGACCAATCAAATTTCAGAAGGTTTTCCCGATCACATCCCGAGTCAGTCGGAGCAGTCTGACGCAGTAGAAACATGTACGCCCAAGCGTGCCTATTATTTTATTTGGTCACGAATTTATCAGTATCTTAGTGTCAAGTGTGTTATCCAGGTAAATAAAGTTGCTGTTATGTTATACTCTAAAAATCCCGAAGAATACAAAAACGAAGCTGTATGAAGGAACACTATACTACTTACCTGGCTCAGCATACGGGGGGTTGACATGGCTCGGACATGTTTTTGTCGTCACAACGACGTCAGCAATAGCAACGGTTGTATTAGAATAAACCACATGTGCTTCAAAAACAAACTACAAAGGAATAAATCCATTAAAGGGTACACAAAATATAAAAAAGTCTTGGTAAAATCAAAAGGATTAACTCAGGAATTTTAATATACAGACAGGCAGACAGATAAACAGACAGACAGACAGACAGACAGACAGACAGACAGACAGACAGACAGACAGACAGACAGACAGACAGACAGACAGACAGACAGACAGACAGACAGACAGACAGACAGACAGACAGACAGACAGACAGACAGACAGACAGACAGACAGAGAGAGAGAGACTTTATTTAAACTCGGAATCTTAATCAATTTACAAAATTGCTTTTCGTAAGAGCCGATTGTTTGACAGAGCCGATTGTTTGATTGTTGACAGACAGACAGACAGACAGACAGACAGACAGACAGACAGACAGACAGACAGACAGACAGACAGACAGACAGAACAAAATAAAGATTGAAATAAAGCAAACTAGAGAAGAAAAGAAAAATTAAGCAAAGTTCATGACATTCCTGCTCTGACTCACCATTAATTTTTCATTTGATCGAAAACTAACGAACCCATTATGCCACTGATCACCATGGTAACCTCGCAGACTCCAGAGATGTTGTGTCTTTCCAGAGAACGTTTGAAATGATAATGATAGTGAATTATTCTCGCCAGATATCTTGTATTGAAATCTGGCACAAATACCAGTCCGTTTCATAACTTCATTATCAACCCACTTGAACAAGAACGACGCAGTTTTGTTCACAAGTCCACCAATACTATAACCTAAAAATGTTTTCTTTTCTTTTTACTTTTTATTATAACTTATTATAAAATAAGGTGCCCTCTACGCACGCTCTGATTGGCTGGGCTCCATGTATTTATAAGAGAACAGAGATCATGAATGACGTAAAATGACGTAGGGTAGCGTAAAATAGCGTCAAAACTATCACTTTTAGCTCGATTTTTCTTCTTATTTTATAAAACAAATAAAATATACCGCTCCTGTGCATATGTACTCTTATAAAGGTACATTTGACGTCATTTGAACACGGAAGAAGTGTTAACTGGCTCGGATATCGCCTCGTGCCTCTACTCAACTTCTTTCGTGTTCAACTGACGTGGACATGGAGCTTTATGTTTTATGTACTGTTTAATAAACGAGCAGGAGATATAACATGAACTTCGAGTTTATTGAACGGCTTCAAAAACGAACCACTTGGTAAGTTCATTGGAGGTATCTTTATCACATATAAAGACACTGATTAAACTTTAATTTCTTTTGAATTTTCCTCATTTGAGCGACGTAATATAACTGACTTCACTTTCTGCCCCTGAGTTAGCAATCCAGTTATGAGTGACACCCAGTTATGGGTGTCACGTGACTAGCCGATGCTAGGGACATTTTCGCCGACCTCCCAACGTGGAGGTAAAATGCCCTGGGTACGAGGTTGATGGTATTTCACATGTAAAGTTTGTATTTTGGAGCGCCGCCATTAAAGTGGCCGTGCTTGAGAAGAATGAGTCGAGGAAGCTTATGACGTCATAGACTCAATAACAACAATGACCCTTTTGTTGACAACAACAATGATCTTTTGTTTTGGTTGAGTCTATGACGTTATAAGTTCTCCTCAACTCATTCTTCTCAAACACGGCCAATTTAATGGTGGCGCTCCAAAATACAAACTTTGCACAAAAAATACAACTTTGTTTTTGAGAATTTACAAATGAAACTTCGCACAATTTCCAAGTACCATAATATCTTTAGGATTATGCAGAAACATTACCAACAATATTTTCATCAGAGAACCACTTTAATTGTTGAGAGCAAACACGAGGGCGGGCACGGACAAGAGACGAGAAGGTGGCAGGAACCTGGGTACGAAGTGTTTGTACTTACGGCTATCATCATTGGAAGGTTTAATTCTACGCCATCCATCATTACTTATATGATCTACTTTGACACAGAACTTTGGAGTTTTGAACTGACAAGAAACCAAGATGATGGCTTAAGAGAGAAAAAACAAAACAAAGTAAGTTGAAACTTGTTAGAGAGTGGAGTAGTGTGGAGTGAAGTAGAGTAGTGTAGAGTAGAGTAGAGTGGAGTGGAGTAGTGTAGTGTAGAGTAGAGTAGAGTAGAGTAGAGTGGAGTGGAGTGGAGTGGAGTGGGGTGGGGTGGGGTGGGGTGGGGTGGGGCGGGGCGGGGCGGAGCGAGTGGAGTGGAGTGGAGTGGAGTGGAGTGGAGTGGAGTGGAGTGGAGTGGAGTGGAGTGGAGTGGAGTTAGTTGGAACCCAATAAAATGTTCAACTTACGTTTTACAAACACACTTCCAATCACAGAAATGTTGACGTTCGCTTCGAAATTTAGAGCTACCGTGTTTGCAATAATGGAGCAGTTACCATTTGTTTCATATCCCATCTAAATAAAAAGATTAGAGTTTAGAAAATAAAACCTACTTGAGTCAGGTATTTGAAAAATGTAACAAATCACCTTCCTGCACGTCTGCTGTTAGGAAAAGTAAAATAGTTGGCGTTAGACGAAACAAAATAAATACGTTGCTACCCAAATGGTAGCACTGGTAATTTAAAAAATTCATATCCAAATAGCTTACCACAATTTCGTAAGACCCAGAATGCAAAAACCAGGTTTTTAAATCCAATGATAAAGAACCTTTTTGTGCATCTGTCTGACTAGGCAGCAGTATACACTTAACATATCTCTCAAAAGTAAGAAATATTGCCAGTGGACAGTCACCACAATATATTCCCAAACAATGGCTAATGTAGGTCCCTAAAAATACAAAAAGATTCAAGGTAATTCCTCCGTTTTGCACTGCGCAGCTTTTCTGCGCATAATTCTGCAATACTAATTCAAGATGTATCTAAGTGTTGGTGACGAAAACACATAAAAATGTCACTTAAGAGGTTAAATTTTGACAAGAAGATACTAACTTAATTTTTGGTTATTGGAAAAAAATAAGTTAATTCTTTGAAAGTTTTCATGGCGATAATGTAATATAATACGTTTTGTGGAAACATCACGTAAAATATTTTACGTGGTGTTTCCACAAAACGTATTATATTAAAAAATAAGGTGTTGCGTTGTTTTGCATATAGATGAAATGATGGGGAAACGATGCAGGTAACCGTTACCTCCACTTTTTTTCAATTATTTATTTCCTCCACCAGCTCTAAGCTACAGAAATATCATTCGACCTTCAGCTCCCAACTTGACCTGTAGCTCAGTTGCTAGAGCATCGAACTAGTAAACCGAAGGTCGCGGGTTCGAATCCCAGCCGAGCCAAGTAGAGTTTTCTTTATTTATCCAGTATGTTACTCCGAGTGACACATTGTTATTCTCCACCCGAGTTCACTGTCGCACAATAGTTAAGTATATTAGTCGAAATCGTGTAAATATTTATCACTCTGAAGATGTTACATGAATAGTGACGAAACGTTAGTAAATTAAGTTATGTTTTCCAAACTTTATCGTTATGGCTTTTTTGAAAATTATTTGCTGGGATTACAAATGATTAAAAATGAACTATTTTCATTCCAACAATGTTTTTTCCCCTTCAGATATTGTTCCCAGAGCTTCCAGGAATTCCATAAAACATTAATAATTCATGAGAAAACACAAAAGAAATCCCGGTAAACATACCTCCCCCGAAAGAGACGGCTGGACGCGTGAGCCACACGGAGTGTGTCTACATGTGACGTTTTGCATAAATTAGATTCACGATATGAAAAACCATAGAAGCTGACTGAAATATAAGTGATTTCCCTGATCCTGTAGCCTGAATGACGAGAGATCTTGGCTATTAACCAATTTCTAGCTTGCAACTCGCCTTGTAAATCAGATACAGATCACTCTCATGCTTTATCTATTACTTAATAATTACTAAAATTAGACCATACCCGTTACGCTAAAAGGTTGACCAATAATGACGTCTTTTATTGCATTCCTGTTCAAAGAAAACTCTACTTGAAGTTGACCTAAAGAATGAAATTGATGTTTTTATGTCGTGCTTTCACGAGTAAGAGTAGTTTGGCAGGGCAGGGCAGGGCAGGGCAGGGCAGGGCAGGGCAGGGCAGGGCAGGGCAGGGCAGGGCAGGGCAGGGCAGGGCAGGGCAGGGCAGGGCAGGGCAGGGCAGGGCAGGGCAGGGCAGGGCAGGGCAGGGCAGGGCAGAGCAGAGCAGAGCAGAGCAGAGCAGAGCAGAGCAGAGCAGAGCAGAGCAGAGCAGAGCAGAGTAGAGTAGAGTAGAGTAGAGTAGAGTAGAGTGGAGTAGAGTAGAATCAAGTAGAGTGGAGAAAAAAGATGAAGAATATTGTTCTGTAATCAATTGTGTGTCAACTTGTCATATTTTTTCTCGTGTACGAGACTGTATAGCTAAAATCATTACCAGGTAAAATCCAGAACAGATTTTTTCCAGTCATTGGTTTTTCGTACGATCCATTAGGATGCTGGATTCCTAAAGAAACGTGATCTGAACCATATATTTCTTTCATCAACACTTTCAAAAAATAGAACTGACATGCGTAGAGAAACAGCGCTGGAGATCTCTGCTTGGGATACCTAAGAAGGAATACACAAGAATAATTAATACAGAAGCGAAACCCAAAACACGAAACGCAAAACACGAAACGCAAAACCGAAAAGGTAAAACAAAAAATACGAAACGAAAAACACAAAATGCAAAATACAAAACACAAACCCAAAACACGAAACGCAAAAATAGAAACGCAAAACGCAAAGCACGAAACGCAAAACAGGAAACTCAAACCCAAATCGCAAAACATGAAACGAAAAACGCTAAACACAAAAACGCTAAAACCAAAACAAAAAACACGGAACCCAAAACAAAAAACACGAAATCCAAAACAAAAAACACAAAATCAAAACAAAAAACACGAAATCCAAAACGCAAAACGTAAAAAAAATTTAAAAATACTTGCCTATCCCATATATACGCGTTTACATAATATTCAAGAATTATGGCTGACAATGGGGAAAAGTTGGTTTCCCTTGAAGAATAAATATAGAACTCAGCGTCATCGTCTCCAGCCCAAAAAAATGTATAGTTTCCACTTTTTTGAGGCTTAAAAAACACAAATCAATTAAACTGATTAGTCATTAAAGGAGTAAAAGTTGTTATTGAAGTATTGTTTTTAATTCATGTCTCGCTAATTAATCCTAACCCGTTAAGCAAGGCCTAGGCGCTCTGGAACTATCAGTTGTAACTTATTAGAAGGTAATACTCTTAATATTGAAATAAATATATTCTTATTAATTCCTAAGATGCAAAGTAAAACTGCCAACAGCAATGTAAGATAGAGAGAGAAGGAAAGAGAAAGTAAGACCTTGTTGATTGTATGATTAATTTATTGATTTAGTGATTTATTAGTTGATTGATTGTACGATTCATTGATATGATTGATTATATTATTGATTATATGATTGATTGATTAATTGTACGACTGATCGTATGATGATTGATTGTATGATTAATTGATTGATTGTATGATTGATTGATTAAGTAATTACCAGTTTAATACATACCATAAAATAAGCTTCCAAAACTTGTCCATAGTAATCTGCGACGTCTTTAGGAGGATCAAACGTAGGTATGACGTGGTAAAAATCAGGATGAGATGGATAATTTTTGTTTTCTGTAAGTTTCTTCGTGCCATCGCCCCTAATATCACTCCAAAAGGCTCGGGATACGCCACGAAGGTCATTAAGCGACTCTAGAAGTACGGAAATTTTTTTATTAGATTCGCTATTATAATACATGTTTATTATATAAAATAGAGTGGTTTATGCAATATTTAAAACATGAGCAACAGTGTTTTATCAGATTTAAAACACGAGGTCATAGCCAAGTGTTTTAGATCTGATAAAGCACGTACTGCGAATGTTTTAAATAGGTTTAAAAACGACCCATTTGGTAAGTTCATTGGCGTAGTAAGTTTGAAAAATAACGTTGTCTAAGCCGAGAAAATAAAAGCTAAAGTTTATGTAAATCAGGAGGTTTCTTTATTACATATAAAACTACGGACATGGTACTGATTTCCTTTGTGTTTTCCTCATGAATTATTAATGAGTTTTTGAATGTTTCCACCACTGATAAAAACGATAATCTCACATGTGTGATTATTTATGATAATCTCACATGTGTCGATTTTCACGGGACGCATTAGAGTTTACTGCTATTTTTTTTATTTAACTATTTTTTTATATAATAAACAGAACAATACATGATACTAGGAAATTTGAAATTTATTTCTCGTGCTTATTTCTCGTGTTTCTTGTTGTCACACAACACTCGAAATAAATTTCATATTTCCGCGCATCCATGTGGTAAAATATTAAACCAAGGTCATGCTGTATTGACCGAGGGATAGCAAGGTTAGTACGGTCAAGGCCGAGGTTTAATATTTTACCGTAAAGATCGAACGGTCGAGGTCATTAAGTAGTTTATTATATGGCACTTTTTATTACAAAATCAAGCTTGTATCTCTTGGTCTTCGCTTCCTTTAACTTTGTCAAAACACCGAACTAGCGTTATTTTCTGCTGTTTCTTTCTCGTCTGGGTACTAAAATTTACTTTTATAATGTTCATCTTCGTTTATTTCATTTATTTTCGTCGTATTTCGGCAATAAAAGTTTCTTATTAGGTTTTTTTTTGTTTCCAATCGTAGGGCATTAACAATTATGATATAATTTGATAACGCATGACAAACATGATATAATTTAGATAATGTAATTTTGCAATAAAATAATTTAGATTGTATACCTGTTCCATAGACCTCTACTTCACAAAGTTCCAAAGATCTTTCTTTTGTTTCAATCTTCACATAACGACCATTCATTGGTGGTTCGCAGATTACTGTAGTTGCTCTGTTTCTTAAACCTACAATCTTTTCACATGTCGTCGACGTTTTGTTATCAAATAAACCATCAGCGTTAACGTAAAGTGATACTTCTTTTTGTTCGGATGATGACGATAAAAGTTTAATGAAGTAGATTTTGATTTCGAGAGCCAAAGTAACTTGCCACCAAGAAGGTTGAGATGTCTAAAACAAACAAGAACAATGCTGGAAAAGAATACTTTGTAGAAACAACTCGATAACTTTACATTCACCATTATTCACCATAACATCAGTCACCACATCCACAAGATCACCACGTATCACTCAATAAATCAAGTTTCAAACAAACCTTTTGTGTTACACTACAAGTTGAAGAAATACCATCTACCGCCAAATATGAAGAGTAATGTGACTTGGTGCTAGATTGATTGGTCAGTGAGCGGAAGGCAACATTTGCTAAATAAAAAAGTAATAGAAATATATATAAAATTTGAGTTACAAATAACAAGTGCTTTTGAAAAGAGTGTTCATGCGCGTCGTACCTCTTGCGCGTCGTACCCACTGATCTCTATATAAACTGGATAGGCCATTCCCTATGGCCAGCAGTCAAACATTTCGTGCCAGTCGCCGCCATCTTACGTAGTGGAACATATATATGACGCATTGCGGCCTTAGAACTTATTCCCAATCCCAAAGTTGACTAGCATAAGCAATCTTGACGTCAGCACGGTCAGAGTATCCGGGGGAGGAATATTAAGTACTATGTGCCGGGGGAGTCGGAAAAGCCGTAAAGCAAACCAGTTCGTTTAGTTTTCACTGTTTAACAACAAATACAGTCAAAAGATGGCAAGTACACAACACGAGATATTGTTAAGGCATAAATATTACTATAAAAGGTACAATTTAAGACTTGGAATTTAATTCGTCGTAGATTTTATAGTCTGTTTTTCAGTTCATATTATCGTGAAGTTTCTTCGTTTTCGGCAGACTCGGCACTGAAGAAAAACAACGAAATTTAAAGGTTTTACAGCCCAGTAACAGAAACAAATGCAATAAATTAGCGTCTTAAACCTTATTAAGTACTTCTTGTGTCCTTACATTCATTGAAATTTTCTTAAAATAACTCTTTTTGTCTGTGTTCAATCTACCAAAGCTTATGAACTTTAGTGGGCAGCCATCTTGGGTAGTGGTCACGTCATCATACAACTGGCACGCTAAATCCGGCCTCATGCCCCATCCAGTTTTATTGAGATCAGTGGTCGTACCCCGTGCGCTTCATACCAGCTGCGCGTTGTATCTCGTGCGCGTCGTACTTCGCGCGTCGTATCTCGTGCGCGTAGAAATTCGTCCGCGTCGTACACCGCGCGCGTCGTCCTTCACGCGCGTCGTACTTCGTGCACGTCGTACTGTACCCTGTGCGCATCGTACGTCGTGCACGTCGTACTCCGTGCACGTCGTACTTCATGCGCGTCGTACCCTGTGCGCATCGTACTTCGCGCGCGTCGTACCCCGTGCGCGTCATCCCCCATGTCCGTTTTACCTCGTGCGCGTCGTATCGCGATCGTGCACATCGTACCCTGTGCGCGTCGTGCGTTGCGCGCGTCGTGCGTTGCGCGCGTCGTACCCCGTACGCGTCGTACTTCGTGCGCGTTGCACATCGCGCAGAAACCAATTACAGACTTGCAAAAATACAGATGTGCAGAAATATAGAATTTAATTTGTGTGTTGACCAGGACTGAACCTTAATTTACCTCGTTGTTTCTCGCACAGATAAAGCTTATTAATCGAATCTGACTGTTCGATCTTCCATTTACCAGACGTTCTGTCCCAAACCAAGCGAGCTTTTGATGGCAACAAACCCAAGCTCTCGTTATAAGCCTGATCGTCTCTCCACCATTGTCGGTCCGCCCTCGTGGAACCTACGGAAACTGTCGTGTAGCCTGTGAAACGTATCTGAAGACGTTCAAAGTGCTGGGTAACCAGGCGCAAGCTAGTGTCATTAAAGGACGCCAAAGCAGAAAATATTTTAGAACATTCATCTTGCGCTTTATTCCAACTTTTTGCGCCACAAACTAACTTCAAACACTTCCCTGTAATTTCAAACCAGCCAGGAAGACAGTGGAGATTTACTAAAATAAAACAGAGCGTTTTCTGACCAAAATATTTTTAATATACAGCGTTTACACATATAAAATGTAGAAAAAAACAACTCTCATTAATACTTCATGAGGAAATCACAAACAAAATCAGAACCATGTTGGTGGTTTTAACCTGATAAAACTTATTGACGACAGAAAGAATACTAATGAATATAGAATTTTATATAATTGTCATCCTTATTTGCAATTGAATGAATCAAAGCAAAAACAACCAATAATGGTTTTCTTTACCTGCGCAATCAAATTTCTACACTTGATAAAACACCGCTGTGTTTTAAACAATATACATACTTAAAGTAACCGGAACGTTACTTTCACTTGCAAATACTACTTATAGATCACTGACATAGACCACTTTCATATTCTTTTGTATTGCAGACACACAAACGAGGCGAGAAAGACCTTTTAAAATTGCTATGAAATGAAATTTCACTTCAGTTTTTTACTTAGGCCTGCGCTCAACGTCGCACAATAGACGAATTTTAATACTTCAGACGAATTTAATTCGAATTAACTTCGTCGGTAATGCGACGTAAATGCAACGTCGAGTTAAACGTCGAATTTCAGTCGAATTTAATTGTTTTTACTTGGACGCCTTGAGTCTCAAAACGATTCCTTGAAAACATGGCGACGAATTGTCACAAGCAGAAGAGAAATATTTAATTCGACGCGACGGTTATTCGTCGTGTAACTCTAACACGCATTATCGTCGCATTATCCGACTTAGATTACTCAGACGAATTTAATACTACGGGTGTGCGTGTGTGTGTGGGGTGAGCCCCCCCCCCCCCAATAATTGCTTTATTTGTTCTATAGTCGGTAGACAATAGATTTCAGTCGGAAGTCGACAGCGGCCAGACTCGGCGAGTTCTAGTACTGACGAGTGACGATTATGTGGCAGTCGGCAAAATTGAGCGTCCAACCCCCCCTGCAAAAATTTCTGAGGGCGGCCCTGGTCATATCATTGGATTGGTTTGATTACACGAAACCACACTTTGCAGATATAATCAGACCATCCCCCATGGGAAACTTCCAACGTTTGATTCAGTTTAGTCAAACCAATCCAAAGATATGACTGATTTTTCGTTTTCTCCCACACACGTGTGACGTCATTACCCAAATTGCGTAGCCAATAACTCAAGAATGGGGGCGTGTATAGAAGGTGGTGTTTATATGGAGGCGAGCCCGGATACCCGAGCTAGCTCGCTTTGCCGAGATGATTTTTATTGTGTTTACATGAGAAGGGCTAGCTCACCTATCCAGGCTGGCTTCCTTGTTGTGCTAATTGCATAATTTATCAGTTCTGGTAAGACACGAAGTCTCATTGTTTTAAATATGAACTGTACATGAACAAGCAAAACTTGTGAATTGTTAATATGCCAAAAAAAGCTGATAAAAGCAAATTTTGATGTGTGTACGAAGCTTTTAGTGCCAGCTCGCGTAGGCGAGCCAACCCGATCAATCGTGTTTACATGGGGAAAAAACAGCCCGGGTAACCGAGATCTAGGTGGGCTTTCCATTTACACGGTTAGACCAGTCAGTCCAGTTAAATGGAACAAGATTCGTTGAGGCCTGGGATGGTCTGACTGAAAAATTTGGTCCTAATCAAAAGCGAGTCCATTCTGGCCGGACTGACCGGTCTAACCTTGTCAATTGGAAAGCGCCCAAAGTCTCACAAAGCGATATCTCGGCTAGGCGGGCTGGCTCGGCTCTCATTTTTTATTTTTATTTAATAACTTTATTGCCTATAGCAACTGGTGGTCAAACAGAGCGAAATGCCCCAATTGAACATGACTACCATGATGTAAGTGTTGGTTTTGCGGAGGGAGGAAAACCGGAGAACCCGGCGAAAAACCCTCGAAGCAAAGGAGAGATCAACTACAACTCTACTCACATTAGTTTCCAGCTCGACAACGGGGTCATTCCCAAGCGGTCACCCATCCAAGTACTAACCCTGTCTAACCGGGCTTAACTTTTGGTGAGAGGCAGCGCGCTAACAGCACACGCCACCTGTGCTCCTCATATAAACACAAGATGAAAATTAAGAAGAAATAACAGCACAAGCACGATCTCGGCTAGCCCGGGCACCTCGCCTCCATATAAACACGCTCTTATTATCTGCACTTTCAAATACAGTCTTAAAAACCAAAGTGAAATTTAGTTTCATAGGCACTTTAAGCAACCTCGTTCCCAGGGCCTTTTCCCGCCCCGCCAATTTCAAAAAGGCCCTGGGAACGAGGTTGCACTTTAAGATGCACATAAAAGAACATTCAAAATAATCGCCATTTTGAAAATGATTTATACAACTCACCTTCCCAGTTTTTAACGTAAAACACTTCATGAGTTGTGTTTACTGCTGGGTGGCTTCCAAATGTTGAAATATAGAAATATTTGCTTCCCTTATAATAAGTGGGCCGTAACGAGTAGTAGACTGGTGACGAATCAGTATGGTAGCTTGTCGTGACGTAGAAATATCCCAATAACTCTCCGTCGCTTCTCTGGTAGCTCAGTGGTGTATATGAATACTGTGAATAAATATATATTGGTTTGGTGAATATTGCACTTGGAAGAACACGAGCAATGAAAGAAGAAACTAGTGGATACGAGTAACATGATAGTCCGTCACTTGAAATAAAGTATTTTGTCGGTTGACTTAAACTGGTTGACGCAAAAAATGTTCTCTCTTCTAAAACAAAAAAAATATGCAGACTGTTATTACATGGTGTATAGTACACATTTTACATATGTTCAATGTTGTCCATCCGTCCATTCATTCATCCAGGTCCGTCCGTCCGTCTGCCCATCCGTCCGCCCGTCCGTCCGTCCGTCCTTCCTTCCTTCCTTCCTTCCTTCCTTCCTTCCTTCCTTCCTTCCTTCCTTCCTTCCTTCCTTCCTTCCTTCCTTCCTTCCTTCCTTCCTTCCTTCCTTCCTTCCTTCCTTCCTTCCTTCCTTCCTTCCTTCCTTTAATTCCTTCCTTCCTGCCTGCCCTCCCCCCTTCCCTCCTTTCCTCCTTCCATCCATGCGTCCATCCATCCTTCCTGCCTTCCTTCTAACTACAAACAACAGTCAAATACATAATCTCGTACAAAGAATTAAATAATTACCAACGCTCTTGCATTTCCCAATTCCTGAATAAAGTGCAATGTTTGCAAAATAGATTTTACCCTCTAATGAAAGACCTTCAAGTACAATCTAAAACAAATTGGGGAAAAAAGTTATTCTTATCGTTACTCATAATAATAATAATAATCATCGTCAACACAACCACCATCATCACCATCATTATTATCATTACCATCATCATTATCACTATCATCATCACCATCATCGTGATCAGCACAAACACCGCCATCATCACCATCACCATCATCCCCATCACCATCATCACTATCATCATCATTACTATCAGCACTATCATCACCATCACCACCATCATAATCACTATCATCACTATCACCATCATCACCATCATAATCACCATCATCACCATCACCATCATCACCATCATCACCATCTCCACCATCATCACCATCTCCACCATCACCATCATCATCATCACCATCACCACTATAATCACCATCATCATCACCATCTCCACCATCATCATCACCATCATCACTATCATCGTCATCACCATCATCACTAATTCACTATCATCACTATCACCACCATGACCACCATCATCATCCTTGTCATTGTCATTATCACCATCATAATCACTATTAAAATCGTTATCAAAAACTTACTTGAGTAAACCCAGTGGTAAAATTCAGTTGTATCTCAACCGTTCTCCAATCAGTGCCATAGAAAAGACCGCTGTTCCATACAGGCATCTTTTCTTTATTTCCATCAACAACAAACACAAACAACTTCCCCATGTCTGAATTATATACATAATAGTCTCGTTCAGCGCGATACTGAAAACTAAAACAACCATGAGAGCTCAGGATACGAGGACTTTTAAGCATTACGTCATTCTCCTGTTCCCAATATCTTTTACGAACATAAATGGAGTGTTGGTTGATTTCTAAAAATGCATTAAAGAAACAAGAGGGCACTCAGAGATTGCATATACCCCACCAGCGAGTTATTAGAGATGTTTAAAAAGAAAACGAGTCATCCCACTAACCAGACTAGGGGCCTGTTTACATTAGGCGAGCTATCTCGGGGGGGGGGGGGAGGGTTATCCATATCCTCCGAGATGTCTCGGTGTTAGTTCATTTCCATGTTAAAAAGTAAACTGTTCACATGAGACGGAGATAACTCGGGGGATAGGGATAACTCAGTCTGAGCGATAAGGTAACCCTAGGGTCAAGAGTTAACCCTACCTCCATGTGAACGCTTTCATCCAAGTTATCTCGGGGGTTAGGGTCAACTTTTGTATAATTACGCATGCGTACATTGCAAAAACATTCTAATTTATACGCACTATTCTTGTTCACGTGCCATTTGCATCCGTTTAATTATTGACGTTACTGGCGTGTTCTTTTGTTCACGTGAAAGTTAGGGTTATCTCGGGAGCCAACATTTTTTTGCGCCACGCAAATTGGCGTGGAAAACAATTAATGTATGACATGGCTGAGTACAAACCGTATAATTTTTTTTGCGACAAAAGTTGGACAAGAAAAATCTACGTGTAACAAGGCGTTAACTTAATCATAACCCTTTCCCATTCGTGAATTCTCCCAACCTTGTTCCCAGGGCCTTTTTGAAATTGGTAGGGCGGGAAAAGGCCATGGCATCGGCTGGTCACAGCACCCAGAAATATTGGGTGTAATAAATTAGCAATTTAATTTAGAACGCAAAATCATTCCAAGTAATAGCGGTCCCGTGGGAGAAGATCATTGTAATGGGCGGTCTCATTGGTCCCGTTGCCGATGCCGTTGAAGCTATTTGATCAGAACTGGCACAAAACTATGCATAATTACGTTTCCTGGGGAATGTTTAAGAAAAGCAATCAACCAATGAAAATGCAGAGTCACAAAGGCCCTGGGAACGAGGTAATGTCGTCACAAATACACATACCTTGCTCAAAACCAACAAACCATTTCCCGCTTGTTGTCCAACCGCAACGACTATTATCAAATGAGCAGTTGAAAGCTTTATCTGAAATGCCAGACAATAAATTCATCAACTGAAATAAAAACAACTCGGGATATGTAATAAAATAGACCTTAAGATGCTAGGACGAGCGACGACGGCGGTTAAAAAGCAATATGAATTTTGCAATTTAAAAAATTCACGATATTAGAAGCTACTTTAATGACTTTCAAAACGCCCCAGTACTGCTAAAATTATTGTAGTGTCTGTATTGAAGTCAATCTTAAGCTACAGTTCTCATCTTTTGCTGAGTTGACGTCGTCCTGAAAATGCGAAAATGCTCGAAGTGGCGTTGTATAAAGAACGAGGACGGTGTTGACATTACTCTTGGGGTAAAGAAATTAATTTTCTTTGTTTTTAAATAATTTATTTTTTTTAAATATGTCTCTACCTGGCCACGCATCCTCTATATTTTTAAATAATTATTTTGTTTGCAAGACGTCGTCGTTGAGGTTAACGTCGCGGATCTCCACAAAGGCAAAGTACTTATTGTAGTTTAATTTATTATTGAGTCGGTTTTCTTTGTTCTTTCGAGGGCTTTATATCGCATAAAGCCCTTGAATAATAATGAGAAACGAAATAAAGAAAAAAACAAGGAAAATCTTTGCCCAAGGTGGAAAAAAAAGACAAAACTTTGTTGCAAAACCTCCTCAATAATAAATTAAGTCAGATAAATCCCTCGTTCTCGGGATGTATGCGATATAAAGTCCTCGGACGCATACATCCCTCGTTCTCGGGATTTATCTATTATTTCTCTAGATTCATTAACATATTAATTAAGGCAGTTATTCCAAAAAAGGTTTACATTTATTTAGAAAATTACCTTGAGGTATTTGTTCACATGTTCTGTTCTCAAATGATATATCGTCAATAGCTGGACTACTGCGAAGACTCGCATTTCCAACTACCCCAGAAATAGCAATCTACAAAAAAAAATATATTATTGAAAGGAAGGAAGGAAGGGAGGAAGGAAGGAAGGAAGGAAGGAAGGAAGGAAGGAAGGAAGGAAGGAAGGAAGGAAGGAAGGAAGGAAGGAAGGAAGGAAGGAAGGAAGGAAGGAAGGAAGGAAGGAAGGAAGGAAGGAAGGAAGGAAGGAAGGAAGGAACAAAAATAAAGAAAATAAATAAGATAAAAATTAAATAATAAAAAAGGCAAAAAATGGTATGGCATTTATTACCTGATAAACATCAGTAGATCTAAAATCCAAGTATACTTGACCAAAATTCCATTTATGTCCGTGGTTGCCATAGCGATGGAAAACAGTTTTCTCAGCGTAGTGTTTTCGTTTGGTTAAAATTTTCAGGAAACCAGTTTCTCGTCCGTGAAGATGAAAGGAAAACTTCATACAGACTGGCCCAGTGATGTAATGACTGTATATTTTAGCCTCACCATCTTTACGATAATAACTGCTGTTGTAATTAATCACACAGTAACTGTCGTTGTCTCCTGGAAAGGTACATTTTTGAAGGGCAGTAAGACGCAAAAACTGTCTATGATAATTTTGATTATATTTAAAAGTGTTTTTAAAATAAAGAAGAATAGTCTCTTCGCTTGTTCAATTTCTCATCTTGTTCCAAAGATATTTTGATTTTACAGTCCAAATAGAAATACCTTCCCACTTCCGCTTCTGGTTGTATATTACGGTATTTCTGTAGCCGCTACTGAAGCGCGAGGAAAGTCTAGCGATAAAAGTCGCAAATTCTTGATGTATATTCGTCTGTTGGTATCGATTTGCGATAAAAATCCATTGTATTATGATTAAAATTGCCATTTAAAGCTAAATTATACCATTTATGTACAGTTTTCAACAAAACATTTTCGAACGCTTCTAAGGCTGCAGCAGCGGCTACAGAAATACAGTAATACGCAACAAGCTACAGAAGAAGAAGAGGGAAGGTATTTCCATTTTGACTGTAAAGAAATGCAAATAAGATACCTTAATGACGTCATCTACTCCACTAATTCCATAAAGGAGGTTATCTACTAAAATAGCTAGATTGTGCTGAAACTACAAGTAGAACTGGAGTCTACTTTTTTCAACACATTTTTTCAACTTGCAACAAAATAATTGTTGCGTAACAATGTTTAAGCTGGGTGGTAATACGTGCAACAACGCTTTTCGTTGCGTTGCAAGTTGAAGAAAAATGTTGTTCGTATTACCTCACCGTTACGCTCATTAATATTTAAACAGCAAAACTGCTATTGGCTGATTGCTTCATTATACCAAAAATACAATGTGTTCAGCAAACGTGAAAGTGCACAAACGTGAACACAGACGTTAGCCGCGTTTCCAGACAATTTATTTCTATGCATTGATTTAGGGGCTGTTCACGAGGCGAGCTAACCTGGTTACTGGGCTGATTTTATGTCACGAAAATATTTCTTTGACCGAAAAAAGGAATTATAATACCCTGTGTGTTATGCTTACAGAAAAACGAAGCCAATTTTGCTTTGTTATATCATTCTGCCTTTCGTGACATAAAATGAACCTGGTAACCAAGCTAGTCCGCCTCGTATGAACAGCCCTTAGATTAGTCTTAATAATTTACAATACCTTGCCTTCCTGTTAATATTCCATGATCATTTTTTAAGGCATGATTGATTGGTGTCCAGGTTAAATAATTATTGTTTGCCCAACCATCCAAACCATTGGTAAAATTACAGTCAGGATAGGATCCTAAAAACAGTACGCACAATGGTAAAGACGAATATAATATGTTTTAGGTATATGTACCGTATAGTATAGTATAGTGTAGTCTGATGTGGTGTGGAATGATATGGTGTAGTGTGGTGTGGTATGGTATGTGGTATGGTATAATGTGTTATGGTGTGTATGGTATGGTGTGGTGTGGGTATGGTATAGTGTGGTATGGTATGGTGTGGTATGGTGTCTATGGTATGGTGTGGTATGGTGTGTGTGTATGGTATGGTGTGTATGGTATGGTATGGCGTGGTAAAGTTTGGTGTGGTATGGTGTGGTATAGTTTGGTGTGGTATAGTATGGTGTGGTGTGGTATGGTATAGTGTGGTATGGTATGGTATGGTATGGTGTGGTATAGTGTGGTATGGTATGGTATGGTATGGTATGGTGTGGTATAGTGTGGTTTGGTATAGTATGGTGTGGTGTGGTATAGTTTGGTGTGGTATAGTATGGTATGGTGTGGTATAGTTTTGTGTGGTATAGTATGGTGTTGTGTGGTATAGTATGGTATGGTGTGGTATAGTTTGGTGTGGTATAGTATGGTATGGTGTGGTATAGTATGGTGTTGTGTGGTATAGTATGGTATGGTGTGGTATAGTTTGGTGTGGTATAGTATGGTGTTGTGTGGTATAGTATGGTATGGTGTGGTATAGTTTGGTGTGGTATAGTATGGTATGGTGTGGTATAGTATGGTGAGGTATGGTATAATAGCATAGTATGGTATGGTATGGTGTGGTGTGGTGTGGTATAGTGTGGTATACCATAGTGTAGTATGTTATGGAATGGTGAGGTAGGACGTGAGGCTGAGTAGAAAAAGTCTGCTACACAAGTGTTGAAATCAATTACCAGTTTTCTTCCCTCCTGCAGTAATTGCTGCCGACAAGTATAAATAAATAAAAAACAAACGTGAACAAAAACAACAATGAGTTTTTCTCTACTTTCCCGCTGTGGTTCATTTACACGCGTAAAAATCTCACAAGTTGTTACAGCATTGTTGCCTGAGCAATGCTGTAACAACGTTGTTATCATGTGTGAACAACCTTAATGAATTAACAACATTGTTCATCATTGTTTCATCATGTTGTTACAGCTTCATGAAACAACAACCGTTGTTCACGCATGTTGAAACAACCGAAGGACGTGTTGATACACCAGTCATGTTCACAATTGTTGTTCAGCCTTGTTACTTCATCATGCTGTTACAACATGTTGTATCATGTGCGAACAACGTTGTTGGCTATAAAAATGTGCTGTTGGAACAACTTGTTCATGACTGTTGATTTACCCGTGAACAAGTTGTTCGAACTATAAGTGAACAACTTGTTGACAACTTGTTCGTGGGGTGCAGCAATTGTGCACACCATGAACAATTTGTGCGTTTTTACGCGTGTACCCGGAGATTAAACCCGTAACCTTATTCTAGCACACGCTATGCAACACTCTAGTTTATCAAAGAACTGTACGTTTCAAAACATAGTTTAAAAATATTTAAAGCATTACCTGGACTTGGTGAACAACCTAAAAAAGAGGAAGAAAATCATAAGGCATCGAAAAAACAGAAATAAAATTGTTTCATCCACTAATCAACACCATAATCTTCGTAACTAAAACTAGTCAAGTAAATACACGTTGGGAAACATGAAATGACTTAAGGTAGCTCGGTAGTCAAAATAAAGTAATTTTGAGATTACTGTATATCACTGTACAAATCCTAGCATAGCCAGTTTCTTTTCATAATTGGTTACAACGGTCTGTCTTTTCCCATTAGAAAAAAAGGTCTATATATTTCGAATTCCTGCATGTTACACACTGCAATGGTTCGTGCAACTTGTCTCACAATGATCTTGACCATTGCACAGCATGTTACACACAGCAATGGTTCATGCAACTTGTCTCACAACGATCTTGACCATCGCACGGCATGTTACCCACAGCAATGGTTCATGCAACTTGTCTCACAACAATTAGCTAAAGCCGTGAAGAGACGACGCCATAAAAAAAAGTGAATACGCCGCGAAATAAAAGTTTAATCCACCAATAAAACCTTCCATAATTTTCACAACTAAAGTCAATTTTTAGAACTTAACCCTTTGAGCTACAACATTATATCGTTTGGCTACAGGCGAGATGGATTTGACAACAGAACGCCAGCAGATATTTCTATATTATAGTCATGGGCTTACTAAAATCTTGGAGGAGAAACAACAATGTCTCTAGCAACTATGTCTGAATATGTGTAAGAAAATAAGGAAGAAAAAAAGGCGGGAACGAACGAACGAACGAAGAAGAAAAAGAACAAAGAAAAGGAAGAAAAAAGGGAAAAGTAACGAAGGAAGGAAACGAAGGAAGGAAGGAAAGACGGAAGGAAGGAAGGAAGGAAGGAAGGAAGGAAGGAAGGAAGGAAGGAAGGAAGGAAGGAAGGAAGGAAGGAAGGAAGGAAGGAAGGAAGGAAGGAAGGAAGGAAGGAAGGAAGGAAGGAAGGAAGGAAGGAAGGAAGGAAGGAAGGAAGGAAAGGCCACCATATTTTGCTATATCAGTCATGGTCTTACGGAAATCTTGGAGCAAGAACAACAATGTCTCTAGCAACAATGTCTGCGTATGTGTAAGAACGCCTGCATTTCCTTGATGATCAACCACACCTGAGCTACAAGATCAATCCAACTGATCGACAATTTAAAAAGTTATTATCATGTTTAAATGCTCTCAATCAATCTTCCTGTCACAACAATCCAAAAAAATTCAATGAAACTGTTACAAACCTTGGATAGCAACAAACCATTGCACGAAAACGACAACACAGACCAACCACCACAGCAGATACTTCTTCATCAAGGAACCCTGAAAAAACCCAACAAACTCTGTTATAATAAGGTAGAACGGGTAGACTTTCTCCTTTCGTGCTTTAATCCTTTATGTAAGCGATTCACGCTACAAATATTTTTGCATTTCTTATTCTTAAAGTGCCTATGAAACGAAAATTAAATTTGTCTTGTTTGAAAGAACACTTAAAATGACAGAATAACATCTTTTGCAGTTTTTCGTTTCCTTGCTTTGCTGTTGAGATATTTCAGTTTTTTTGATATGCAAATTAAACATCTTGACGTCAAACATGCATAATGAGGTATCGGAAAAAGTTATAGATCGTTGCTATTATCAAACCAAAATAATTCGTAGGAAGCATGTGGGTGTGTTTCTCCCACAAAAATAAACATGTAGAATTTCAAGTGATTATGTTTGATAATAGCAAAGATATATTGCCTTCGACGGTAACTCATTATGCACATGTGACGTCAAAATGTTTAATTTGCATATCAAACAACTTGAAATATCTCAAGAACGAAGCGAGCAAACGCAAAACTGCAGAATATGTTACTCTACCATTTTAAGTGCTCTTTGAAATAAGACAAACTTAATTTTCGTTTCATAGACACTTTAACAAGCTGTAATTGAAGCAATACATGACTCTGATTCAAAAGTTGGAATGCAACAACACTTTGAAAAATTTAAATTTTCAGTATAAAACACAATATTTGGATGTTTATAAGGCTGTTTATTCATTTGTTGAAATATATCAAATGTATTGTTAAAGCATGACACAGTTTTAAAACGATACATACATAGCTTGTTGACTTTTTATCATATAGCTTTCATGTTCACCAAATAAGAGCGAATGGCACAATAACATCGCTATTCTAAAATTGAAAAAGTGCATCTCCCTTCTTAAGTACAAGGCTGTAAAACTTGATCATACCTTGAAACTTTTTGGATATAGATGTAGTTACTCTCTTTATCTTCTGACGGTTTCTCAGCAACTGTACACAACTCTGGCCTTTTCTTTTTGCAAATAGATTTAGATATTAATAAGAGTCGGTATAAGACAGGTGGTGACACTGTTTTAACACCTGCTGTCCTTTTTTTACAATCCTATAAAATCGCTTCTGACACAAGGATAAGTACATTGTGAAACTAAAAAAAAGCCAATTACCTATAAAAGCCAATTTGTTCGGCTTAAATTTGTATAAAAGCTAAATAATTATCAAGGAGAAGGGGAAAACTACACGAAATACAATGTACTATAAGGTTCGTAAATAATACATAAGAAAAAAGATTATTTATAATTACATGCATGTATATAATTATTATAATCTATTGAGCTCCTTTAAAACTCCGAAAGAAAAACACTTGGCAAAAACGCTAACTGTAAAATTACATATCATTGAAAAAACCAAGCAGATTTTCTATTCAATGACAGCGGGTGAAAGACAAGAGATATAAAAAATAAACAGAAAGCATGCTGTCCGCTGTTCTTTGATTGAAGATATTTTGCACTGCTGAGCATTGAATAAACAAGACTAATTTTTAATAAGCTAGATGAAAGAAGTATATTCAGTACGCCGACAGCAATTGTAAATTGTGTTTTTTATTTGATGACCTTTTCACTTATTGCATTCTGAGATTATAGTGTGCGCATACAAAATAACAATGCTTGGTCAGTGGTCAGTGATTCCAACCTACATGCATGCATGGGCTTAACAGCACAGTTTAACACGCTTGTTATTGCACAATTTGGACTGCCCTGACCAGTTAAGAGATACTTTCAAATTTAGATGTAATATGCATGACAGAGACGTGAGAGATAAAACGTTCCTTAATCTCCCTAAGGTTAAAAGTGCAATTGGACAATCCATGTTTAAGTATGCTGGGGCAAAGGACTGGAATTCTTTGCCTTCGAATTTCAGAGAAATTACATCTATCACCAGTTTTAAACGTTCCATTTATACGTATCTTTCAGAAACCGACAATAAGTCTCATATCTGCAGTATATAATTTGTAGTTAGTTTTTAGGTTATTATTGTGTAGATAGTTTAGTTATAATATTCATAAGCACTGTTCTCCCATTCATATCAGCAGCTATGCTGACGGGATTATTAACAGTATAAATAAAGTTTTTATTATTTATATGATATATGATATATATTATTTATACTCATGTGAGTAGACTTGTAGTTGATTTCTCCTGTGCTTCGACGGTTTTTTCACCGGATTCTCCGGTTTTCCTCCCTCCGTAAAATCAATACCTAACATCTTAGCTGTGCTCCGTGGTCTGAACTGTGTCGTATGGCGGCTGCCTGGAGCGCCTTTGATATGCCTCGACACGGCCACGTTGATCTGCGTCCTTCGCAATTCAGCCACTGGCTGCCAGTAAGGATGATTAGCACCAGTCATTTATCCTTTATCCGTAGGACAAGCTTGTCAAACGGTATTTTCATTACGAAATTCAAATACATTTCATCATAAAAATTTGTTAGGTAATAGATACAGCATGAGCAGCCGAGCTGTATCTGATTTACAAGGCGAGCTGTATCTGATTTACAAGGCGAGCTGCAAGCGAGCCGTAGTAAATCAGATACAGCTCGGATGCGTCTAAGTATGCATCTAAGTAATCAAGTTCACCAACTATTTTGGGGATACGGTCTGTTTTAGCCGAGAAAATCGAAGCTAAAGTTTATGTAAATCAGGATGCTGTATCCGATTTACAACCACTGCTACGGTATTGATTTCTTTTGAATTTTCGTCATGAATTATTAATGAGTATTTTAAGAAATGAATAGAATTTTCTGGTATCGACCAAGAGTTAGGCAATGCATGAACACAAAGACTGAGTGAGTGAGTGAGTGAGTGAGTGGATGGGTGAGTGAGTGAGTGAGTGAGTGAGTGAGTGAGTGAGTGGGTGAGTGAGTGAGTGAGTGAGTGGGTGGGTGGGGTGAGTGAGTGAGTGAGTGAGTGAGTGAGTGAGTGAGTGAGTGAGTGAGTGAGTGAGTGAGTGAGTGAGTGAGTGAGTGAGTGAGTGAGTGAGTGAGTGAGTGAGTGAGTGAGTGAGTGAGTGAGTGAGTGAGTGAGTGAGTGAGTGAGTGAGTGAGTGAGTGAGTGAGTGAGTGGGTGAGTGGATGAGTGAGTGGGTGAGTCATTCCATTCTTTGCACTCCACTTTTCTACATTCTTTAACACACTATTTAACAGAGTTACCACATGATCTACACCGTCGCCAATGCAATATAAGGTAATGTCATCAGCGTATATTTCTATATCCTCAATGTTTTCTCCAGCACAGTTTGGCAGATCATCACAAAAAAGTGCAAAAAGCAATGGTCCGAGCACTGAACCTCGCGGCACTCCATATTGGACGTACTGTCGTTCCGATTTTATTTTCCCAATTGTAGTATATTGTGGCCTGTCAGTGACGTAATTTTTAATCCATGCCAGTAGATTTCCGGAAATTCCTCTACGTTGCAATTTCAGTAACAGTTGATGATGGGGTATAGAGTCGAAAGCTTTCTTGAATTTTAAAAAGCTATTGCCACAACCTTCTTTCCGTCAGCAGCCTTTCTCCATTTTCCCGTCATATATAAGATAACTAAGTTGTTCCGTCGAGTGATTCTTTTTATATGCCCATTGGTGTGAGGTAAGTAAACTTGGATTATTTTCAGTGTGATCAGTTATTGTTGTTGACACGTGTTTCTCCAGCAGTTTACTTGGGAGGGAGAGCATAGATAATGGTCTGTAATTGTCTCTGTTCGTCTCATCTTCTTTTTTGTAAACAGCTGCGATTCTCGCACATTTCCATTCTTGGGGTAAAGTGGCCAACGTGGCACTCTTTCTGAAGATTGAGGTTAGCGAAGGTACTATTGACTCACCAGTAGCTTTAAGAAGTCGTGAGGATACATTGTCTGGACCTGTTGCTTTTCCACTTTTTAATCCATTCAAACTTTCTCTTACTGATTCTTCACTGATGTTTATCTCTGATGTTGTTGGTGTAATTTGATCAACTAGTTCCCATTCATTTTCACCTTGTGTTGATTAAATATCGTTTGACAGCCGAATTCCCACTGTTGCATTTAGGACGTTTGCTATTATTTCTTCATCTGTTTGTAATTTTCCATCGTCGTCTTTAATAGCGCATATATTTCTGAATTTATGTTTAGTTGAGCCGTCTGCTGTCTTCAATATTTTCCAATATGTTCAATATGACATCACAATCGTGTTTGCATTTAAGAAATAAAAGATAAAGCTCCGTGCATGTGTACTCTTATAAAGGCACGTTTGACGTCATTTGAACACGAAAGAAGTTGAGTAGAAAAGAAAATAAGTCTCATCTTAATTAAGACGCGTCCTATTTAAGTCGTGAACACACTCGTATAAACGGTCAATTTCTAATAAGTCGCGACTTATTTCGGACTAGCTTTCAACCCTGTTCTTATTTTAGTCGCGACTTACTTTATGGCCACGAACAAATTGACCATTTATACGAGTGTGTTCGCGACTTAAATAGGACGAGTCTTAATTAAGTTGCGACTTATTTTCTCCGTTTAAATTACCCTGATGCATGATGATGATGATGATCATGACGATGATGGTAATGATCATGATGAAACCCTGGGTCTGCATGCCATCTGAGTTCCAGCAGCTCAATAGTTAGAACGTCTGCCTAATATTCAAAAGGTTGTGGGATCGAGTCCTGTCGGTAGCTAAGAGTTTTCAAAGATTAAACATCAGGATTGAACATCTTTCAAAGATTAAACATCTAATGACAACCGGCACAGCGAGAATAACAAAAGGCCTGGGTCAGGCGTTCACTCCGGCTACTGGCAAAGTGCGGAGGTGCTTGGCTAAAATATACTGATTGTAGTGTTTTTGCAGCAATCACAAAATCGAAGGTTGAATCGGAGACCTCTCGGCCTCCGCAGGCTCTATACCGCGCTAGCAAAGGTGGGAGTGGGCCGAGGAAGATCAGATCGAAAGCTGAATGTGGTGCATACTTCACAGAGGTGAACATATTTACGATCAAGACAGTTGTCAGCCACATCTGATCACTGTTAAACTACAAAGTCAGTCAGTCTCTTTCGAAATCTACCAACAATGTGCAAGAACACCTTCATCAAAAGGCAAAGCTGTTCAACTTTTTGTACAACTCCAAAAGCAAAAGGACCAAAGAGCTTACAACATGCCTCACGGCCTCACTCACTCCATCACACGGCTAACAACTCACTGGAAGTATGAATAGTAGCGGAAGTAAAAAGTGCAAAAATGCAAAATCGTGACACCCAAGGAAAAACAAACGAGCCGAAGCCTAAACTTGGCCTACCACAAGTGGCCCGAGTAATTAAGAATCTCATGTTACATGTAACTTCGCGGATACTGGTTGCTGGATGTCATGCATGAGCCAGGTTGCACTTGATTAACGGAAGATGTGGTTCGCTAGATAACCTCATCAGAGGCCATATTCCTAGGTACGAAAAGAAACTGAGTTTCTCCAAAAGCAAAAGGACCAAAGAGCTTACAACACGCCTCACGGCCTCACTCCATCACACGGCTACAACTCACCAGAAGTATGAATAGTAGCGGAAGTAAAATGTGAAAAATGCAAGATCATGACACCCCAAAAAAGGGGGGGGAAAACCCGAGCCGAAACCTAGCTTGCCCGAGTAACAAATCATTACAAACTCTAACGTATTGAATTTCTATATTAGACTACTTTCTTATTTTACCGTTACGGCAAGACATTGATACTCTTCACAAGCCGTTGTCGTGGGAACAATTGTTCTTTCATAATCTTCTCCAACTCAGCCAAGGCCAGTCGCGCATGCGCACGCGCAGTATCATCTTGATCTGTCGACTCTACCAATTTCAATAATTGATATAAATCTTTGAGAATGTCAGCCAACACCTACGATAAAAAAATAGACGTTGCGATAAATTTGATTGTCAAAAAAAGCTCCAACCATTGAGCCAAGGAAGTATTTTAGATAGAGCAAAGTGCCGCGATTATAGTTTTGATAACGAAATATTGACGTTTCTAGCGGAGCCCTTCATCAGAGTAAAATGTGGTTTAAAAAAGTGGAGTGTTGCGTAGCCAGTGTTAAAACACGATAGAGCAAAGTGAAAAGATGGTAGTAAACTGTTGAGAGTTTTTCTAGTTCGTTATCAAAATTATTCTCAGCAGTTTATCACCTTCGCACTTTACAACTCCTAATATGTGTAATATGTGTGCACTCTAATTGACCAAAGATTGACTTGTAATTAAGTGAATACAAATGGTAGTAAGACATCACCCAAACAAATCTGTGTGTCAATAGAGATAGCAGTAAAACAACAGAACATAACACTCTCTATAAAGCCATCCGATACTTTTCCAATACTTACCTCTACTGAACTGTTGCCCAGTCCTCTTAAAATAAGCGTAATAACCAAGACTGCAGCCTGTCGAACTTCAACGGCCTCGTCAGATTTTAAAACTGAACCCACACAATAAAAAATCTAAAATATAACAGACATAGTATAAACATTAATAAATAGATAAACCGAGAACGAGGGATGTATGCTATGTAAAGACCCGAGGACGCGCAGCGTCCGAGGGCAATCGCATTATATCGCATACATCCCGACGTTCGAGGGATTTATCTGACTTAATT
The DNA here is from genome assembly GCA_035771165.1 of Paragorgia papillata. NCBI lineage: Eukaryota > Metazoa > Cnidaria > Anthozoa > Scleralcyonacea > Coralliidae > Paragorgia > Paragorgia papillata. The sequence continues at coordinate 5,931,547 of JAWNZC010000314.1, forward strand.
TATTATCGAGGAGGTTTTCCAAGAAAGTTTTGTCTTTTTTTTCCACCTTGGACAAAGATTTTCCTTGTTTTTTTCTTAATTTCGTATCTAATTATTATTCAAGGTCTTTATGCGATATAAAGACCTCGGAAGAACAAAGAAAACCGACTCGATAATAAATTAAGCAATGTTTAAAACATGAACAGCAGTGTTTCATCAAGTTTAAAACTTCATAAAAAGAAATCGTCGATAGACGTTATTGGAGGATTGGTACCAAGCCCCAGGGGGGATGCCACCCCTGATCAGAGGTAATCATGGCAACCCCGCCACAGCTCACCTCCAGGCACCAGTCACACTGTCAAGCAGTGGAAATATATATACTTACCTTGCATTCTATCAGGAGTGGGTGGGTGGGTGGGTCAACACAATGCAAAGCAAGAAATCCCCAAGTATCAACTCTATAAACAACGCTGACCACTGACCAAATATCTAATAAATAGATAGCGCGCGCAAAACCAGTCAAGCTCAGACCACTGACAAGACTTTGATGAGCGCTGAGATAATCCCCACATATTATAAATGAGTGACCGCTGACTAGCATTATCTCCTTTTTTACCTTGCCTAAATTACATTTAGCCTCATAATGTGCAGCACTTGATAAAACACGTGATGTGAGTGTTTTGAACAGCTTAAAAAACGTTTCGTTATTGGTTGTTTTTGCTTTGATTCATTCAATTGCAAACAAGGATGACAATTTTATATAAAATTCTATGTTCATTAGTATTCTTTCTGACATCCATAAGTTTTATCTGATAAAAGACCACTGACATAGTAGCGATTTCCTTTGTGTTTCCTCAGGAATTACTAATGAGTTACCTAATTACACGTAGAGTGGCGCAAACAGCAGTGATATTTCATCAAGCTGGTATGCTACAAACTTCTTGATATCAAACTTGCAGCAATCTGTAATAATCGTCATGAAAAAGAGATATCTACGAGTCAAAGACAATGAATGTAAATTCACTTATCCAATTCATAATTCATGAAGAATACTACCATTTGCGTTCAAGCGTTTAGCGAATAATAGTTGTTTTCGAGATTTGAAACAAACGTTGTCCAATGACAACTATACGTTTGACAGATCAAATCTATTGCTTGTTTCAAGTTTCAACGTTGCGTGATATTTTCTCACGGGCCATGGCAAACATGGAATACAAAATAAATGCGTTCGGTTTCTAGTGATTTAGTATTTACCTCGTGTACAACTGAAGGTAACGTATGTGGTGACAACCGACACAGTTCACCAAGATTTGATAAACTACTGGCTCGAATGAAACTGTCCTTGTCTTTGACACCTGTGAGAAACGCTTGAACCAAAGACTCAAAATAATAAGGCGCCAATTCACCACATCTCTTCGTTGCTCGCAATAAAGCTTCACCAAGTTTCATTTGAGTTGTAATTGATCTGTTTATGACTGAGTGCTCACGTTTACTTGCTAGAAAAAGAATATTGTACATAAAATAAATAGCCAATATATTTATTAACAACTACTGTGGTTATATAAGTGTATAAGAATGACTGTGTGATAATCTTTATATTACTTCAACTGTTAAAGCTTAAAAATGCAAATTGATGTAGTGGTTTTCAAGTATTATTTAGATTTAAGGTTTCTAACACTAAAAGTACATTTTAAAATGATATTATCGTCGTTGTTGTTGTTGCTGCTATTGTTGTTGTTGTTGTCGTCGTCGTCGTTGTTGTTGTTGTTGCTACTGCTGCTGTTGTTGTTCTTTTTGTTGCTGCTGTTCTTGTTCTTGTTGCTCCTGCTATTGTTCTTGCCGTTGTTGTTGTTGTTGTTGTTGTTGTTGTTGTTGCTGTCGTCGTCGTTGTTGTTGTTACTGCTGCTTCTGTTGTTGTTGTTGTTGTTGTTGTTGCTGCTGCTATTGTTGCTGCATGGTAGTATAATTATCGATTGTGGTGTGGGTTGCTATTCATGCTGCTGTCTTCGCTGCTCCCACATGAATTTCTTCCCCCATCTCACCTCCCTAAAGCTTAAAAATGTTTTGTTTACAAATTAATGCAGTGGTTTTCAAATATTAATATTATTATTAAAATAATAATATTGTCGTTGTTGTTGATGACGTAGTCGCAGTTGTTGTTGCTGATGCTACTGCTGCTGTTGTTGTTGCTGTTGTTGTTGTTGTTGTTGTCTTTGTTGTTGTTGTTGTTGTTGTTGTTGTTGTTGTTGTTGTTGTTGTTGTTGTTGCTACTGCTGTTGTTCTTGATGTTGCTGTCCTTACAGGGGTGTTGGTGGCACAGTGGTTAGTACACGTGCCTTTCACCTCTGCGAGCCGGGTTCGATTCCTGCACGGTGCAGTTATCTGATTAAAAAAATTCACCTTGGCCGCATGTGAGAAGAGTGCTTCCAGTTTGACTCTACCAAACACCACAGGTTTCCTCCGGGTACTCCGGTTTCCTCCTGTAGTAACACTGGACCAATGAGGGTGGGCCCTTACTGGACCTCTGAGGATAACAGTTTAGATATAATTGATAGAGTTATCCAGTATAAATAAGGTTAGTTTAGTTTTTTTAGTTTGTTGTTGCTGCTGGGCATTGTTGCTGGACTGTAGTGTTATTATTAAATGTGGTGTGGGTCGCAGCTCCCACATGAGTATCTTCCCCCATCTTACCTCGCTCTCCTTCAGGTCCAAAGTACATCCCTTTCTCCATCTCTTCTCCCAACCCATAGTTCCCACCTGTACATCAAGACACGTGATAAACTCTCTTGCCAAATATGGAAGAACCTCTTTCGTTCTCACGTCAGCTGCAGCAACCAGACCTTCCACGGCTGCCAAATAAATATAACTATCGTCATGAATAAGGTTATCTTGAAATGTCTTCACCAAGATATCCACCTTCTCTAAGGCTTTGGCATCTCGAGATCTCAAAAGACCCGCGAGTCTCATCAACGCATGCCCTCTCGCAGGTAACAGAGGGTCGCATAATAACTCGAATGCTTTATCAAAATCCGCTGACTGCAGTTCTGGGGACTCATGGTCACGAGATGGGTTTCGGCCATTTTCTTTTCCTTGACTGGAAGTGACTTCATTGTTACTTAAATCTTTTGATTGCACCTTGGATTCTTTTTCTGATAATACAACTTGTCGAGTAAGAATAAGAACCAGCAAGTCATTAGCTAACTCTCTTATCTCGTCCTCAATATATTCATCAGATATTTGCTGTAACAGTGGAACTAATCCTTGAAGCTTGACGTAATCAGATGAATTAACCTACAACACAAACCGTGCCAAAATACCAAAGTTAACCCTTCGAAGCCTGAAGACGAGTCTTTTGTATTTTATTGATTTTATTCAGCACAGGGAGAGGTCCACGCCTCAAAGTGTTAAAACCTATCTCTTTAACACTTTGAAGCCTGACGACGAGTCTTTAGTATTTTACTCTGGCTAACGCCAGACGATTTTATTCAGCACAGGGAGAGGTCCAGGCCTCAAAGTGTTAATGGGAAAAAAAATTATAGATTGGGATAATGTTTGTTTAGAAATTTATTATTAATAAATTTAGGTTAATGTTAGGGAGTAAGAGATAATGTATCTCCTGCCTCAAAGCTTAAGTGTAGTTCGTGTGGCATGTGAACAAGGTCAGATGCAAAAGCCAGATAAATAAAGTGCATAAAAATACGCGGAAAAAAGATAAAGCCCAACTCAAACCTTATCTAAAGATTCCCTATCAAAACAAAATTCCTCCTTGAGGCAATGGTATAAATGAATGCGGCAAGGGTGACGGTGGTCATTCTGTCACAGACTCACAGTCAGAGAGCTCACTCAAATCGTTCTGTAAAATAGCAGTTTAAGTTTTTCGGGGATTTTTATCCCACCCACCACAACCCCTTTTGTAATAACATATAAATAGTCTATACTTATAGAAATTATAATAGTAAAAAGAAAATGTAATAATTTAACTATCTAATAAATGAGTGGCAGGAAGTGCTGTCATCCTTATCACTTCACAGAAGTGCTGTGCCTCACACACTTCACCCACGTGAAGGATTTGGATGGGTGAGACATCGATCTTACGAGTGCTGAGCACCCCTTAGACTTAGTTAATGTCTCTAAAATGGGCGATCTCCATTTTAGGCCGCCGGACAGGACACCCTCCTCCCGGTTCAGTTACTTCCTCGCTATCTCCTTTTGCCACAATTCATTACAACCAATGTCTCTGTCTCAGTTTGTATCATTAAAATACGACCGTGTTCATTAATGGGATAATTATTGTGGGACAGCAAACTCATATGGAAAATAATGATATTAAGTAATATTTAAAACACGAGCAGGAATGTTTTATCAGATTTAAAACCACGAGGGCGCAGCCCGAGTGTTTTAGATCTGATAAAACACGTGATGCGAGTGTTTTGAATGGCTTAAAAAACGATTCGTTATTGGATGTTATGTTCATTAGTATTCTTTATATAAAATTATATGTTCATTAGTATTCTTTCTGACGTCAAGAAGTTTTATCCGATTTACAACCTCTGCTATATACGGTATTGATTTCTTTTGTGTTTTCCTCATGAATTATTAATGAGTTTTTAAGTACGGATAAAACATTAATTAATAAAACATCAATGTTTTATCAAAGTTAATAGGCACTAGTGCCTCAAATTGAGCTTTTTCTGACTGTAAATGATCTTATCTAACCTTTCTTACGACTCTTAAACAAAGTGTTCATCATTTACACTTAGAATTTGATAAGTAAGTTAAAATATTCGCGTCCGATCGTTATGGGCATCTACAATGGCTCGCCTTCGGCATGCCCATAAAGATCGGCCGCTCATGTTTTAACTATAACTTGCTTTGCCCGCGCGGGTGGAGCGGGCTTTGAAAGTTGGAAATTTTCACCTTCCAAAGCATTAACTGAACAATGCACACTCCGCCGGCGCGAGCAAAGATGACGTAATCATGAAAACGGCCTTTAGCAGCTACTCCGAGTGACTAACCATACTGGGTAAATAGAGAAAAACTCTACTCGACCGCGGCTGGGATACGAACCCGCGACCTTCGCTTTACTAATCCCACGTAGCCTAGTTTCCAAGCCTTTCGTTTCATGAGCTTGGCCGCGTAGTCGGTTTGGGTTCTTGGGAAGACTGGGGAGAGGCTGGAAACGAGAAGGCCTAGGAACATTCGTAAAAAGGTCCTGCCCAGAATCGTTCTGGCCTTTCGAGTGTTCCTGGGATCTAGCGTAGCGTTATATAAAAAGCACAAGGATGTCTCCGAAGATTTTACCAAAGATCTTGGCGATCGAAAGAAGTAAATTATGGAATATATTCCAATTGGAGCTCGAAATGAAAATTTAACTGTTTAACTATCAACTTTTGGTGGTTGCAGAAGGAAAGCTAGTGATAAGAAAGCTAGGCCAGTGAACCTTCGTCGATCCGAGGTGAGTAGACTTGTATTATTTTATGCAGATGGAAATAGTAAGTGTCGGGAAACACTTAGGACGTCATAACATCACAATTCTTCCTCAATAAACAACTGAGCTGTAAAGTGAAAGTGTTTACGAATTTTGCTAGGCCTTCCCCAGCGGGTCTGTTCGGATCACTTCCGAAACGTGTCAACCGAGGAAGGCCTAGAAACTACGTTAAGTCCGACGCTCTAGCAACTGAGCTACACTACGTAGAGCTCGAGCGTCGTTCTCATCAGCTATTCGCTCATAGACATTTCGAGCTCATTATCTAACTGTCAAACAGATGCACGGAACAAGTTCGGAGAGCACAAAAAAAAACTAAGAGCGACGTAAGAAAAATGTTTTCCCGCGCTTGACTGAATTGTTGTGCAACATCGAGAAATGAGCCAATCAGAAGTAGCACCGTATAATGATGATTAAAGCCCGTTCTCCACTAAGCGACTTTTTTTAGCGAATCGATTTTCTATTGTTAGAACATAGCCTGGGCCTAGTTAGTTCCAATCTAGAGCTTATAAGGCAAAAAATATATAAGTCGCTTCGAGCAAAAAAAGTCACCTAGTGTAAAGGACTGGGTGGCTAATCATCCTTACTTGCAGCCAGCGGCTGAATTACGAAGGACGCAGATCAACGTGGCCGTGTCGATCAAAGGCGCTACAGGCAGCCGCCATACGACACAGTTCAGACCACGGATCACAGCTAAGATGTGGGTGTTGATTTTAAGGAGGGGAAGAAAACCGGAGAACCCAGCGAACTAGTGTCACACAGGCTTTAATAATAATAATAATAATAATAATAATAATAATAATAATAATAATCATAATAATAATAAAAAAAAAAAAAATAATAAAAATAATAATAATAAAAATTCAAATAAAAAATATATAATTAAAAAAGGTATTTTCTCAAACCTTCACAGCTCCACTCAACAAAGCCGACAGCATCCCCAAAGCCATTGTAAGTGTCTCCAACTCAAACGCACCAGTCCCAGGCTCCTTGGAAGACGTCTCAACATACACGTGATGAGCACGTGTTAAAGTGACGTCAATAAACGTGATCATGTGATGTGCATTCTTAAGCACAGATGGTCCAAGCTTCTCACACATCAACGCCAACACTTGGAAAATCATCAACGCTTTCATTTTCTTAATTTCTTCGAAATTTTGATCTAGAATGATTTCCTGGACTTGTCGTAGAAGATAAAGGAAGAAATTTCCTGGAACATCCTCCTGACTTCGCAGGTTTTCAAGAATTTCAACCAAACACATTGCTCTGGTTTCCAACGTGTTCTTCTCTTCTCCAAGAATATCTTCAAGGCTGTTTGCTTGAGCATTCATTTCACCTTGTGAGAGATCTGTTCTAACTAACATCACCCCTCCACCTTCTCCGTAACCAAAGGCGCAATGTGACGTCATCAAGTGCACCTTGGTCACGTGTTCTGTACTCGACTTATTCTCGGTCTCCATAAAGTGTTTTGTAGCATGTATGTCAGGTAGTTCATTGAATGCCAAGACGTAAAGCATTGTCATAGCATCACGTTCATTTGATTGCTTCAAAAACGTTGATAGCAGTTCTTGCACAGCTGTTCTGTCAACGAAAAATTTAATGAGGTACACGCACGCAATGGCAAACAATTCACGTATATAGTGACGTATAACGACGGGTATAATGACGCATACAGTAATGTGAAAATGACGTATACAGTGACGTAATTTGACGTGTACAGTGACGTAATTTGACGTGTACAGTGATATATAATTTGATGTGTACAGTGACGTAATTTGACGTATAGTGACATAATTTGACGTGTACAGTGACGTAATTTGACATGTAGTGATATATAATTTGATGTGTACAGTGACGTAATTTGACGTATAGTGACATAATTTGATGTGTACAGTGATGTAATTTGACGTGTACAGTGATCTTTAATTTGATGTGTACAGTGATGTAAAAATGACGCATACAATGACGTATACAGTGACGTAGGAATGACGTATGCGGTGACATAAAATACCGTATACAGTGATGTAATTGACGTTTTCAGTGACCTATACAGTTTAATAATGGTTGATAGGCTGATATGTTTAGCACAGTAATGTAGTTTACCTCACGTGGGAAACACCATGTCTGGTAAAACAGAAAAGCTCAAACAATGGTGCTATAATTCTCTCAATGTTTCTCATTACACAACGATCAGAGTCAGGCGCTGCAACAAATATCTGTTGGTTGAAAAATATTCAGTTTTTGAGTTATAAAGTTGCTGTTTAGTAAACGAAAAAGGTGGAAAAAAGTGGTAAACTGCGGAACCCTTCATCAGAGTAAAACGTAATAACAATAGATTTCTCTTTGCATTACTGCCATTTGCAAGCGACCGTTAGGCGAGCGATTTTTTTCATGTTTGTTTACGTTTGAAAGTTGCACGTTTCACCAGAAAACGTTGAACGTTTAAAAACAAATCAATCAACTTGCGGCGTCATTTTGACAGGTTTCTTTGAACTGACGCCGCAAGTTGATTTATTTGTTTTTAAACGTTCAACGTTTTCGTGTGAAACGTGCAACTTTCAAACATAAACAAACATGAAAAAAATCGCTCGCCTAACGGTCACTTGCAAATGGCAGTAATAAAACGTTGGAAAATGACATACTTTGTGCAGGTCTTCTATACAATGAGTCAGCTCTCTTTCATCGACCAGTACCATACATTTCTTCAAGCAATCTACACAAAGTTTAACATAAGCACAGATTTAGCTGAGAAATACTTGGCTGACCCAGCTGAGTGAGAAAAATAAAAATGTACATGTATGATTGTATTTTGGACTAACCTGATACCTCAGTAGCCAGTAGAAAAGGTTTCATTAGAGGGTTAGCAATATACTCAGCAGCTATATCTGGGTACCTGCTCATCATTGCATGAATAATCTCCACTGAGACACAACCATATTGTTGACGTAATTTAGCATTAGGAAGATGAAGCAGAGCCAAGACCTTTGAAAAAGAACCATAAAAAACTAATCTAAAGTTAAACTATAAACTTTGGAAGAATTTGTTTCTCACATTCCACTAAACTGTACTATATTGCCCTGTACTGTGCTGCATTGCTGCAGCATTGTATGTCCTTTACTCTACTCTACTCTACTCCACTCCACTCTACCCCACTCTACTCCACTCCACTCTACTCCACTCTACCCCACTCTACTCCACTCCACCCTACTGTACACTCTACTCTACTCTACTCCACTCTACTCTACTCCACTCTACCCCACTCTACTGCACTCCACTCCACCCTACTGTACACTCTACTCTACTCTACTCCACTCTACTCTACTCTACTCCACTCTACCCCACTCTACTCCACTCCACTCGGCTCCACTCTACCCCACTCTACTCCACTCCACTCCACTCTACTCCACTCCACTCTACTCTACTCTACCCCACTCTACTCCACTCCACCCTACTGTACACTCTACTCTACTCTACTCCACTCCACTCGGCTCCACTCTACCCCACTCTACTCCACTCCACTCCACTCTACTCTACTCCACTCTACTCCACTCCACCCTACTATACACTCTACTCTACTCCACTCCACTCTACTCCACTCTACTCCACTCCACCCTACTGTACACTCTACTCTACTCTACTCCACTCCACTCCACTCCACTCCACTCCACTCTACTCTACTCTACTCCACTCCACCCTACTGTACACTCTACTCTACTCCACTCTACTCTACTCTACTCCACTCTACTCTACTCTACTCTACTCTACTCTACTCTACTCTACTCTACTCTACTCTACTCTACTCTACTCTACTCTACTCCACTCCACTCCACTCCACTCTACTCCACCCCACTCTACTCCACTCCACCCTACTGTACACTCTACTCTACTCTACTCCACTCTACTCTACTCTACTCTACTCTACTCTACTCTACTCCACTCCACTCCACTCCACTCCACTCCACTCCACTCCACTCCACTCCACTCCACTCCACTCCACTCCACTCCACTCCACTCCACTCCACTCCACTCCACTCCACTCCACTCCACTCCACTCCACTCCACTCCACTCCACTCCACTCCACTCCACTCCACTCCACTCCACTCCACTCCACTCCACTCCACTCCACTCCACTTTACTCCACTCTACTCTACTCCACTATACTCTAGTCCTCTCCACAGTAAATAGGAGTTTGACTCTAGAATATAATTCCATACCTGAGGAGATATAGCTTTATAATAATCATCGGGTGACTGTACTTGTAAAGGACAGTTAGCTATAAGTTGAGCAATTGCTTCACAAACTTTCCACTCCATTGAAGTGCCTTAAAAACAAGATTAAATAAACCTCTCACTAGAGCTAAGAGAATCCAAAGAATTATTTGTCAACTAGCCACTAAAACTATATAGAGTCATGCATAGACAGTGTTTTGAGTAGAGCAAAATGAAAGGTGGTAAACTGCTGAGATTTTTAGTAATGAAATACTGATGTTTCATGTGGAGACTTTACTTACTGAAAGTAAAATTGCTTCTACTCAAAATACCAGTATTTCATTTCTAAAACCACAGTTTACCAGCTTTTCATTTTGTACTGAAAAATGAATTAATTAGAAATGTTGTATACCTGAAGCACCCTCTAATATGCCTCTCAAAACATTCTGTACACCATTCTTTTTTATCAGACATTTGGTCAACAAATGGCCACAAACTTCCTTCATCCAACTAGGAGTTTTTGATGCTGTCAAATTCATTTTCAACTCTTTAGAAGATTTTTCTTTAAGAGATGTTTTCTTCATAGGTTTGGGACCTGCCATGGTTCCTTGAAGAAACAACAATTCTCTTACAACAAGTGGCTGGTACACTTTATCAATAATATTCTTTAAAGCTTTGGTACATTCTTCACGTTCTGCTTGTGAAATTAAAACACCACCACAACACAACACATCAGTTCTTTCCAAGACTTTCTCTGCAGTATCTTCAGTACTGGATATTCCCTCTACATCACTTTTACCAGAGCACATTTCATGACTGTACGCAAGCTGTAGAAGTGATGATAAAATGTCAACAAAATGACGAGACAAGATGAGCATGCTCAGAGCTGGTTCAGCCAAACATTTGACCAAACTTATTGTAATTTCATGCAAACACTTTGGACATCTTGGAGAAACCTCTTTAGAATTAGTTTTTAAAACATGACTAAATCCTGAGCGCTGTTCAATTGAAATGCCAACTCCTGGAAGAAGATTTGGACAAATACCGAGAACCACAACCAGTTGTAATATGGTAGACACTACTCTTTGATCATTTACACTAAGTAAATCCATTGGAGCGCCTTTTGAACCACTTTCACAATCTTTACTACGTTGTAAGACCTCTCTAACAATATTTAAAGTTTGTAAGCACACTTGAACAAATATCCATCTGACAGTTTGACTATTTGTAGTAACAATATCCACTGCATCCAAAGACGTCAATGTTTTCGTCATTGGTTCCAGTAAACCATCATTTTCTAGTTCTTGTGTTGTTATATTTGGTAATCCTTCTTCTTTACAACTATTACCGTTGTTTATTTCATGTTCATCGCTTAAAACACACGAGTTATTTATCAAATCTCCAGCAAAATACTTCTGTAGCTCTTGTAAACCTTGCAGTCTTGTATCATTTTCCAGTGTTTCTCGTACTAATAATAAGTTATTCCTTAGACGTTCATCAAAGCTGTTCTTCTTATGTCCCTCTGAACTTGACTTGCCATAATTTTTCTGCTCAGTATTTGCCAAAAGACGAAGAACAACCAACACATCTTTTAAACACGTGTTGGCTGTTTTGGTCGCCATCTTAAAAACAGGCCCAGGCTCCCGAACTCCCGAGTCTTCCCGCGTCGACTTTATTTTGGCAATAAATAAATATCTACATGGCTAATTATACATGTTAAAAACTAAAATTGAAAGATGACTAATAGGAAGTGACATAAAAACGAATTATAAATAAAATATAATATGCCAAAATCTGGTAAAGCACAAACGGGACTGAGTCACATGCAAGGTGCTCACCATCTAATCTAACTATGTAATCTAATCTATGTAACTCATAGGATGCCAATAAAAACGCGCAGAAATTTTAACCAATAGGAAAGCAAAAGTCTTTAGTGGTTACCTAGCCTGTGTCGCAGCCCGACTTTACTTTCAACCAAGATCAGTGTTTTCAACCCGTAAGCAAGCAACTCTGTGTGGCTGCCCAGATCTGTGACTTCTACTGTACGGGCAGTGATGTTTTGATCAAGATCTTCACTTTATTTCACGGGCAATATTTCAGGCTAGCAATATTTTGGTCGAGATATTCAATTTGGCCGAGCACGAAAGGGACTCCCTTGCAGTCCCTGCTTTCCCGCTCCCAATCCCTTCCGGTCCCTTTCGTCCTCGGCCAAATTGAATATCTCGACCAAAACGCGCAAGGATGACATACATCTTTGCACACAAGTTTATCTCGTTAATTTGTCGCGCATGGCTTGGCGCGACTTTAAAATCATAAATTAAGCTTGACGCAGGTGCATGCGCAAACAAACACCATCAATAGTTATATGCTTTTTAGTTTAACATACCGCATGTTGGACTAAGAAGTCCCCCAGGATTCAGGATTATCCTCAATTGATGACACTTATATAATGATGGACGTCAGAATGATCCTGAATTTCAACTCTTTCACCGCCAAAGTCGACTTTTATTATTTTACTCTGTCTAACGCCAGACGATTTTACTCGTCAGGGGGAGAACTCTAGCAGCGAAAGGGTTAAGTGAGAGGACATATTGCAAAAACAGATGTATGCGCAGATACAGATAAAAACGACGCAAGCAAAAACAAGAAAAAGAACGATCAAACAAATTTCACTATTGTATATACCCAGTTTAATTATATATGACATTATTTTTTATCACGAAGTTGTATTTATTTATAGTTGTTTTTTTTGTGGTTACACCATGTAAATTGACGGTAGCGGTACATTTAACCACAATGCTTTGCAACCTCAAATCAGCCCAAATAACAACTAAACATTGTTTATCATGCTGAAATGAACTAAGTAAGCAAGAACTTCATTCCTACCAAAGTTAATCGTTTTAAAACCATATCTTGCAATAATTCTACAAGAAACAATATTTACTGCATGCAAAGGATTGTGGTTAAATGTACAACTCGCCATCTTTTTCGGTACGGTCAATTGGCGAGCTTTCGTCTCGCTATTAACACTTGAGAGTTGAAAATTCGTCAGAGCAACTGGATGAATTATAACATTGATTTCAGTTGATCTGAAAAAAATATGCTTTATTACAGGCGAGACGAAAGCCCAGCAGATATATTAATTTAAATGGTGTAACCACGACGAATTTTCAAAAATATATTTCACCGCCATGTAATCTTAAACTGATTTAGAAATTGTATTTACATACATTTTATACATATATATTTACAAACTATTTGTTGCTATCAAGAGTTGATAATATTTTCTCTGGATGTTTTAATAATCTGATTCAGCAACACTGGAAGCGACATCTGAAGCAAGATTTCTGGACCGTTGATTGTACCTTTCCACTCTCGGGAATCCTAAAGAATCGTAAATACATGATACCGTATATACATGATAAGTACTTTATTAGGGAAGAGAGTTGGTCGACCGCAGGCTCCACTTGTGATGCCTACTACACACGTAAAAATCTCACAGCTTGTCAACAGGATGTGTTCGCAACAAGCTTGTAACATGCATAAGAACATTTCTTCAATTCACACCCTGTTAGCATAATCTGTTAACAACTTGTTGAGAGCGGTAACAGGTTGTTGGAACATCACTTGTCATCAGTCTGTTGGAGTCATCAGCCTTGTTACAAGTTGTCAACAACCTGTTACAGACATGTTAACAGACTGGGACAGCCAGTGCGAACACATGACGGTGACAGCCTGTTGAACAGCCTTGTAACAACTTGTTGGCAGGTAAGTAACAGCTTGCGCGTTTTTACGTGTGTACCCTAAGATAGGGGTGGGCGCCACTCCTATCCCAGATGGTGTTGATTTTGCGGAGGGAGGAAAACTGGAGAACCGAGTAAAACCTCGAGGCACAGGTGAGAATCTACTGACATGAAGTCATTAGTCACCCATCCAAGTACTACAGTGAAAACCCGCTAACAAGAACCTACCACTATTAAGAACCTCAGGCTAAAATTAAGAATTTATTTATTATAAGTAATAACATGACTTGAGGGAAATTAGCGATTAAATTTCCCGCAGCCGAGGGAAGGTTTGTAAATACAAATCTTCCCGAGGCAAAGGGGAAATTTAATCGCTAATTTCCCGAAAAGTCATGTTATTAGTTTGTAATATTATGTTCGCCGAGGAAAACTTTGAGAATCTTACCGACAGGAAATTTACACGGTTGATCAGAGAAGTTGCATCTAATTTTCCCGTGCATGTTGATGAGGGAAAATATATGCAAGCGGGAAATTTAGAAGAAGACAAAGGATTCCTTTGTCTTCTAATTTTCCCTCATCAACATGCACGTTAAAATTAGAAGACAAAGGATAAATTTCCCTCTTGCATGAGCAATGAGGGAAATACGAGGTTTACATTCCCTCGGAGAACAAAAGAATCCGAGGCGATCATGGTATTGTCTAAGAATATATAAGAATATAAAAACCTATCCCATGCTGATTTGGTAAAATGTAGATACTTGTTAGCGGGTTTTTACTGTAACCCAATCCGACCCGCTAGGCTTAACTTCAGTGGTGAGAGGCAGCACACTAACACCCATGCCTCCTTTGGATGGCTATTGCACAAGGTTAAACAAAATATCAGTCATGATTTGTCAATGAGCCGAAATAATTGTGCAGCAAAAACAGCCCCCCTCTCGGCTGCAACAGAAACTACAATGGTTTATATGCATTGTTAAACGCGAAACAGCCAGTGGGATGATCTGTGGGCTAACATGTTCTTACTCCATTATGTAACATGTACATAAAGCATAAATCGGTGTAAACAACCTTAGCGTTAAAGGGTATTGGCATTAAAAATTAAGTTTGTCTAATTTGAAAGAACTCATAAAATTGTCATAGAAGATCTTTTACAACTTTTTCGTATCTTTCTGCGTTTTCAAGATATTTCAATTTGTTTGATATGTAAATGAGATGTCAGGAGTGGGGTAAAATATTTTCATGCAGAGCAAAATCACTTACATATCTAACATGAAATGTTCAGCGTCGCAAGGAGTTTTTATGTGCACAGTTTTAAATGATTTCGCTGAACAAACTTAGAGATATAACTGGTTTGGCTACATGTGAAAATATTTTACCCCACACCTGACGTCAGAGACCATCTCATTTACATATCAAACAAATTGAAATATCTTGAAAACGAAGAGAGATACGAAAAAGTTGTAAAGGATGTTCTATTACAATTTTATGAGTTCTTTCAAATTAGACAAACTCAATTTTTAGTGCTATTGCCCTTTAAAGAACATACCTGTATTGCCACGATGCGACGATCTATTTTCATCATCGCTGTAGTTATCAGCCGGAATGTCCCAAGGTCGACCGTTCATGCTACTTGGGGTACTGGGACGAATAGCTTCGACTTCAGTCTAAACAAAACCAAGGCCGTAGGTTATTTATTTCATCGTCATGATGGTTGTCGTCATCGTCATCATCATCATCATCATCATCATCATCACTATCATGACCATCATCACCAATCATCATCACCATCACCTTCACCTTCACATCACTACCATCTTCATCAACCATCACCACCACCATCATTGCCATCACCAACAATATCACCATCACCATCATCATCACCAACATCATCACCATCACCAACATCAAGGCATCACAATCACCAACATCATCATCACCATCACCAACGTCATCACCATCATCAACTTCACCATCACCATCACCAACATTATTATCACCATCACCGACATCATCACCAACATCGTCATCACCATCATCACCAACATCATTATCACCATCACCAATATCATCACCAACACCAACATCACCATCACCAACAACACTCACCATCACCAACATCACCAACATCATCACCATTATCACCACCACATTCACCACCAAGATCATTATCACCACCATCACCATCACCAACATCAACAACATTCACCATCAGCAAGACAGCAACACCATCGCTATCACCATTACCATCACCACCATCATCATGCTGCCCCTCCTTACACCCTACACTACCCCTGACCTATACCTAAACACGTGTATATCACCTCATTATCAGATGAATAACCATTCATTCCCCAAGATTTTCCGCGTTGTGAGTTCAAGAAACCATCAGGAACTTCGACATTACTGCGACTGCTGGATGGTCTTGACGATGGCTCAGGACTTGCAATGTTCCTACGACTGTCGAGCAAAACAAAGCATTTTAAACAAATGTGGCAGCCTCGTACCCAGGCGCTGCACGTTCCACGCGCGCACCACACGCGCACCACACAAAAAGCGCCTGGGTACGAGGCTGCAAACGTGGTGTTTTTGTATGTTATTAGTGTTTTCAGCTTGAAGTTGGTAACGTTTTTTCGTTTGTTTTTGCTGTACAAGCTGTCGCAAGTAAAACTCCGAGGAAAACTCTGCTCCAGACGGGACTCAAACCCACAACCTTCCGAATGCCAGTCGCACGCTCTCGCCATTGAGCCACTTAGTCAGGCAGATAGGTGTATGAAAACTTACGGTAGCGTGGGACAATTCAATTTTGTCGTAAAACTATAGTTGGAAGTCTAAATAATTTATTTCTGAATGTTGGACGTGTTGATATTACTTGTGGTCTCCAGCCAACAACGTTTTGCTTGGCCACTCTGGCTCTGTCCTTCTGAATCAAAATGGAACTCAGATGGTAGACCGAGGTTGTTTTTATATATTTATACCTGGGAACTAGTCAAACCGTACGTGTGTTGTCACAAGTACTTGTTGGGCTACAAGTCACATTGTGTCAGTTTATTTTCAGTAAATGTTTTTTGTATGTTATTAGTGTTACCACAAATTATCGCTTGTGTTACAATTTGTCATGCAAACACTCAAAGAATTTATCATTACACTTATTAATTTTATATAAGTATGCTTCTCAATGATAATAATTCATGAATTATTGTAGCCAATCCATGAACGTATACCACATCACATGCATGAAATTTGATACCCAATGAAAACCTGTAGGAAAACTTCCTAGTGAACTGAATCACATTTCTTAATCTGAGTATTGAAATCAATGAAGAAAACACCGCAAATCGCGATGTGAATACTCGTTTGAGAAGCAAGATCAAACACTCGTTTATCGTGTTTCATCAGGGGACTCCTCGGTTTTCATTTGTTTTCTCGTGTTTGCCACCCCTGATGACACACTCAAACTCGTGTTTGATCTCTGTTATTTTTATCTAAGAGCAAGTGAAAAGATGGTAAACTGCCGACAATAGTTTTGATAACGAAATACTGACGTTTTCAGCAGAGATCTTCTGGCATTTTACTCTGATGAAGGGCTCCGCTCGAAACGTCAGTATTTGTTTTCTCAAACTCATTAATAATTCATGAATTATTAATGAGTTTGAGAAGCAAGATCAAACACGAATTTGAGTGTTTCATCAGGGGACTCGGAGTCTCCAAACACTCGAAAACAATAGAAATCTCGGAGCTACGCTCTCGGTTTTCATTTGTTTTCTCGTGTTTGGAATCCTTGATGAAACACTCAAACTCGTGTTTGATCTATTACATGCATATCCAGCCAGATAAAGAGAATAAAAAAAAGTTTTACTACCTGTACACGCCCTTTGCCTCTTTTTGTGAAGGACTTTTGATCCTTTGTTTGAACGTTACTGTACTGTCACGAGGAGTTATTTCACCTGCAAACAAAACAATTTAAACGGTCGAGTTTAAAGAAGTAGAGGCATATATTTCACAGTTCATTTTCAAATTTCATGTATAACAATTTATTTTGTTAGATTCATGGTTTTTTAGTCTCCTTCGCAGCCGTCAGTTCGGGTTCGTTCTCACTCCCCTCAACTACCATTAGAACAACTGCGACGGAGGCTAATGGTTTTTCGGCTGGATGTAACTTCGAATGGTTATGGACCACGTGGCATGCCACAAATCAAATGTATCCTGCGCCGGCAATGCGTGGAACAATTGTTACCAGCGGTTGAACTACAGAACCTCAGTAAAAATCCGGCTAGACAGCCTAAAGCTGGCGAAAAACCCAAGCTAACTGCGTGCAACCATAGGCGTAGAGTATGGGGGGGGGGGGGGCTGAGGGGCTTTAGCCCCCCGAGAAATCTTAATGGGGGCTGAGCCCCCCCGGAAATTTTGCAGCAACTGACTCATCAATCACCATTCACAAATTATAGGTTACTCGTTAGGTTAAAGTAACTGTTACAGACTCATTCCTGTCCGCCAAAAGCACCCATATACAGTGATAAGTCAATCCAGTAAACACAACATCGAAAAATTGTTGAAATGTGTTGTATTTTAACTAGTTTTTATGACATTTCATAACCTTCAGTGTTCTTAAAAATCACCCCTCAGAATGCAGAAAATGGCATTTCCACTCTAAATTTCAAAAATTTCCGGGGATGCATGCCCCGGACCCCTAGAAGAGTCCCTTTTTGTATACGCCCCCACCGGAAAATTCTTAAAAAGGTCCTGTTCAGCACTTCATCCCCCCTGGACAAAAACAAAACTCTACGCCTATGCGTGCAACAATCAAAAATAGGTACGGCGCGCTGTGCACACGAGAATACTGGTATTTGCCGTTTGGCTTGCAGATGATTGAACAATGCAAATTGCATTACGCAAAAAATACTGAAGATACTAGAACTTACAGGCTATAATGTTGCAAAGTAAATATATTGAGGTGATTATGACATAAGTTTGGACAGGCCTGAAGGGAACAGCTGTCTTATAACTTTTATAATATCAAGCATTAACTATGCGCAGACGTTAAAACGTACGACCCTAAAAACGTCTGCGAAGGAGAGACTATCAGACTAACATAGATCTAAATAGTGAAATAAAAGTAGCGTGCTGCGTAGGCAGTGTATAAACAACAATCGAAATATAGTAAGGTTAGATATACTGCCGAAACAGAGAACGTATATATAGGAGTGTAACGTTTCGAGCGAAGGCCCTTCGTCAGAGAGCTATTTATCCCATTCGCTAAAGCGAAACTCAGCTTCGTTCCGCTTTCTCTCGTGAACGCTCGTACAACATTCGTACCTAGGAATATGGCCTCTGATGAGGTTATCTAGCGAACCACATCTTCCGTTAATCAAGTGCAACCTGGCTCATGCATGACATCCAGCAACCAGTATCCGCGAAGTTGCATGTAACATGAGATTCTTAATCACTCGGGCTACCTGTGGTAGGCCGAGTTTAGGCTTCGGCTCGTTTGTTTTTCCTTGGGTGTCACGATCTTGCATTTTTGCACTTTTTACTTCCGCTAATATTCATACTTCCGGTGAGTTGTTAGCCGTGTGACTGAGTGAGTCCGTGAGGCATGTTGTAAGTTCTTTGCTCCTTTCGCTTTTGGAGTTGGACAAAAAGTTGAACAGCTTTGCCTTTTGATCAAGGTGTTCTTGCACGTTGACTTCAGTTCTTAATCTCAACCAAAAATCTAATGATAACCACCCAACCCTAACCTTAATCTAACTTTAAAGAAGGCAAACGCCCACTCTTAATAAGCGTATTGAGAAATCCTGTCGCTTCTACCCGAGGAAGCAACCTTATTAATAATTACAGAGACGGCTGATCTAACCAAGACATACTTTCACTATCGGACGCCATTGGCCACATATTTCTTCGGCTTGAATTCTACAATGAAAAAAATAGAAAAAGAAATAGATTAGCTTAAAACGTTTATGTTAAATTAAAATAATACGAATATCCACTTTTTTAAACCTCAGGGAAGTAACTAACCATTTTTACGCTAGCTTCAGACGCAGTGTCAAAGTTGGCCAGAAAATCATCTAAAATAATTCGAGAAATACAAGTTGAATTTTCACGTGTCCTGAACAAAAAAAAACGCTTTAAAATATCATTAATATTTCACGAAGAAAAGACAAAAGAAACGTCCTATATGATCCTGGTGTACCGGGATGTCCCGGTTGCCCGGGATGAATTTCATCCCGGGTCAAAAAGTGCGGGAATTTAAGGAAAGGGACAAAAGAGCAAAAACTCACCCTAATTCTACTATATTAGAAGTTATTTCACTTTTTATTCAGTGTTTTGTCTTTAACCTGACCGTTTGGACGAAATTCTGACCATAATATTCAAAGTTACAAGCATTGTAGCTCAGTAAACTTCATCCCGGTGTACTGGGATGTCGCGTTAATATGGGAAAAATCTGTCCCGGTGTACCGAGATCTCGGTTGCTTCAACCGGTCTCCATATAAACGCAACCGCGAAAATACCAGTAAATTATCTACAAGCCGAGATCCCGGTACACCGGGACGTCCCGGTACACCGGGATCATATAAACAGGCCCCTAGTTTGCATCAAGGGCGCAACGAAGATTTTTGAAAGGGGGGTCGTTTTACTACAGGGGTATGCGTCCCCCCGAAAATTTTTTAACTTTGGGTCTCTAAAACGGCATTTCCTGCATTCTGAGGAAACTTTTGAGCAAAATATAAAGATTTTAAGTCACATGTTTTAACCGTGCATCCCACTACTTTTAAGAAATATCTCGGTGATTTCGGTCTAAATGAGATTAGACTTTCATTTTGCATTTCATTTTAATATTGTTTGAGAAAATGTTTCATAATTTGTAAGTGTCAATTAGCAAAAATAACGTATTGATCGTGGGCACAGTTTTCTTTCAGGTTTTAATTGTGCTCATGTTAGAGCAATAGAGTGTTGACTTGGTATTGTCTTGGTTCGAAGTATTATACAATCTCAATATTCAATGGCAACCACAGTACTCTACCCAATTAAACATAACACAGTAACACACCAGACCTCAAAATGGCGATCAGTATCCCCAGGAGTCACGACATTTGCATAAAACGTAAGGAGAAAACAAGATCATGACAAACTCTTTTGCAAATTTTATAAATTTGGAACTTCATATCTTCAAAGTTCAGTATAAAAACGGCAAAACTCAAAGGCCCCAAAAAGAGTAAAAGTAACTTTTGACCTCCAAAATTTCCATCACCCCCCCCCCCCAAAAAAAGGGGGGCGATCGCTCCCTCCAACCCCCCCCCCCCCCCCCCCCCCCCCCCCCCCCCCAACCCACCGTTGCGCGCCTGGTTTGCATAAATTCTTCCTCAGATTTACTCAGCTAAAATGGTTTGAATCTTCAGAACAATTGGCAAACATAGTTATTTAGATGCACCCGTATTTTAAGCAAGATACAATATAATATTCGCATCCAAACTCGTCTTGTAAATCCCATATACAGCTCGGCTGTTCATACGTACACTGTACATACCGTTTTTTTTATTTGTCACATCATCAAAAGGCGACGCATTGAAATCACTGAAGGAACTTGCCACTGAAATAACAAATGAAAGAAGTAAATAAAATAAATAGAAGAGCATTTAATGATAGATAAGTTTTGTGGAAACATCACGTAAAACATTTATTTGCTAAGCTTATTTATTCCAGAAGAGCATCTATTGTATATTTCTAAAAAACATCGTTTCACTTTGCTTAAAGGGTATTCGCAATATTAATTAAGTTGTCTCATTTGCAAGAACTCGTCATAAGAAGACCTTTTAAATTTTTCCGTATCTGTTTTGGGAAATATTTGGACCAAAGACAGCCTGCTGTCCGCCATCTTGGAATTATTTTCGATATGCATGTGACATCATAACCAGGGTAAAGTGAAATTTTTATCTTGCCAACCTTATGACATTATGAGCTAGAAACTCGATTTTGTTGCGCTATTTCCATTTTAAATTGACCCACAACATTTAAAAAGCCTTCCGTGGAAATTTGGTCACCCACGGAGTAGTTTCATCAGGTTTACCCTGCTTGTGACGTCACCAATTTCCTAGTTAATTAGACCCAATATTACAACAAGATGGCGGACAGCACGCTGTCATTGGTCGAAATATTTCCAAAACCAAAACAGATACGGAAAAATTGTAAAAGGTCTTCTTATACCATTTGACGAGTTCTTTCAAATGAGTTCTTACAAACTTAATTTTTATTGCCAATACCCTTTAAAACGTCAATATTTCGTTATTAAAATTAATCTCGGCAGTTTACCACCTTTCCACTTTGCTCTATCTAAATTCTAAAACACTCCCTGCGCAACACTCCAAAATTTTTAAAAAAGATATTTCACCTTGAGACGAAGAGTCCATATCAGCTTGGCCACCTATAATTCTAAAACAAATAAAGATTTGTTTTTTAAGACAGTCGAAAAGAAAACATTCAAAGCCATACTTCGAAATCCAAAAAAGCAAAATAAAGTGAAAAAGTGGTAAACTGTCGAGAATAGTTTTGATAATAAAATACTGATGTTTCGAGCGAAGCCCTTCACATGTTACTCTGATGAAGGGCTCCGCTCGAAACGTCAGTATTTCGTTATTAAAGTGCCTATATATATATATAATGATTGCATGGAATTTTACATATTTAGGATATTTGAAACCTTCTGAGAAGATTTGTAATGTCTTCCTTTTCTAATATTTCATCTTCATGGACTTTTTCGCTGTTAAAGTTGACGGAAGTGACGTCTACGCAGGAATTTGTCTATATAAAAATAATTTTACAGATTCCTGCCTAGACGTCATTTACGTCAACGTTAAGAGCGAAAAAGTGCATGAAGATGAAATTTTAGAAAAGGAAGATATATTACAAATCTTCTCAGAAGGTTCCAAGTATCCTAAATATGTAAAATCCCCAATCATGATATAGGCAGTTTAAAACTATTCTTAGCAGTTTACCATCTTTTCACTTCGCTCTATCCAAAACACTGCCTAGGCAGCACTCTACTTTTCTAAATAAAAAAAATATGGAAATTTCAAAAATAGTTTATTCAATTCTGACCTGGCACATCTTGCGCAGATTGTGACGGAAACATTTCCATCAGTTTTCCCTCGTTGAATCTTTAAAATAAATTAAGTAAAATATAATTAATAATAGCCCAACAAACAAACAAACTGCAACAATGTACGTCATTTATTTAATCACAATAAGTATTACGATTATTTGATATATCACGATTAACTTACCACTGCAGCAAACGCTGATGAGGTCGTGAGATTCCAAAATATCGCGCACTCCACTTTTCTATTGTACAAATTAAACATGTTTCTACTCCGTTCCACATGGCCGAACTGACAAAAAAGGGAAAAGTCGAGCGCGCGATATTTTAAACCTAAGAGAAATCCAGCTTAAGTATATTGATTTTACGAAGTAAAGAAAACCAGAGAACCCAGTAAAAATACGTCGAGTCACAGAGAACCAACAACTCTTACTGACATGAAGTTACGTTAGTCATCCATCTGAGTACTAAGTACTAACCCCATTTCACCTGGCTTAACTTCAGTAGTAAGCAGCGGCGTCGTGGCCGCGGGGTGGGTGGGGGGGGGGGGGGGGTGGGGGGGGGGGGGGGGGTGGGGGGGGGGGGTGGGTAATGAAGTGTCGGAAATGTAAACGTTGTTTTATCGGAATTTTTGACATGGTAAACAACGTGATAGGTTGTTTACGAGTTAACAATTGGATGTTTATCACGTGGTACATGAGAATACACCTCGTGATTGCTTTAATATTGATCCGCGGTTAATAAAACTGACACTTCGGAAGCGATTAATCACGTGTTGGCGTAGCACGCGATCATCTCTGTCACAAAAAATATTTTAAAAATATATAGCTCGGACATTTAGTGCTGTAACAGTTACTTATTTTTTGTAACTAGTTACAGTAGCAAAATTTTAGTTCCCTGGAGAAATTCTTGTATTTTCAATTGATGTGTATGAAATATGAATGTTAAATCCCTAGAAACGCAAGGTATGCAGCTGTGTTTTGCTGCGGGGCCTTAGTTACGTTGAAGAATGTAAGAGTAAAATTACAGAATAATTTGAGATCATTTGTGCGCAAAAGAGCGTTGAAAACATGATGAGTTCGGAAGGTAAGGACAGTACTACTACTAGCTCTAATGAAGTTGGAGCAGTTAGTAGCAAACAGTTTAAACCTGAAGATTTGTTACAGTACTCGAACATTTTCGCCTCAGAATTTAACAACAGTGGTCTTCATGACCGAGTTCTTGTGTTTCAAGTGACGGAGGAAGAATGTCTCCTTGCCTCTTGCCTTGATAAGATTGATGAGTCTGATCTGTCAACAAACCAACAGGTAACTAGTGATGTAAAGTGCAATGAAGAGAAAATCCTCGCTGGAGACGACCAAAACGATGTCGAAGACGAAATAGAAATAGAATCTAACGAGTCAATATCCAATGTGGAAAGTGAAACTGAAAGTAGCGAGTCAAAGGAAGAAACCCGGTGTGGTGAGGGCGGTGAGCCTAATGATGAAGTTTCAAAGTCACCATTACAAGAGCCAAAAGAGAATGTCCAGCCTGATACAAACGTTGAAGCAGACGTTGAGGGGGAGACAGATAAAGTTAACATCACTGGTTGCGAGGATGATGAAGTACCCCCTGCTGACACTGTGAAGGAACAGAGAATATTTGTTCACAGTTGTTGGCTTGCTGTACAAAGTTCGTATTTCAGATCGTTATTCTTCTCGGGAATGAAAGAGTCCAATTCGAAAGAGGTTTTTATGCGAGTTACTAAAGAAGAACTAACACCTCATTTGACTTTGATTGAAGCCATGTATCAACCTGATATACTCGACAACAAAGATTGGAATCTAGTTCTAAAAGTGCTAGCCCTTGCCAACAAATACGATGTTACATTGGTGTTCAAGAAGTGCAAGTATGTTTTAATGTCCATGCCTATGTCGTTGGATGTATGCGAGTGTATTCTAACAACAGTGCATGAGATGTTAGCCACAAATGATTTACTTGCTTTTCTTGAGAAGTTCCTTGTAAATGAGTTCAGACCTCTCGACAGAACGTGGCGTATGGATAAATTTAAAGATATGTCTGAAACTGCTTTAAGGCTTCTTATCTGCAGCAATAATCTTGCAGTTCTGTCAGAAAATACCATGTTTGTTGCTCTAATGCATTGGTTTACGTACAACGAATTGGTTGGTCCTTCACTTTTGCTTCTTGTAAGACCTGAACTGATGACAGTGGATTTTCTATACGATGTTGTTCAACATCATTACGTTGCAATGAAAATGGATGGTTTTAACCAACTTCTTCTAAAGGGCTTTAGTTATCACAGCTTTTCAGCAGAAAGGAAGAGTGCACTTGAAACAAAAGCAATCAAAAGAACTGAATACAGTGATGTTTCCATACCTACATTTTCATGGGTGATTGACAATGATATAAAAAAACAGTTAGCAAACTCTTCAAAAATTTATTCACAGCATTTTTGGAGTTATGGATATGAAATGTGTCTTTCTTTATCGCTTGAATCAAATTTGTGTCCCATTTTTCTTTATGTTTGTAATACAAGGAAGAAAGATACACACTTAAATATATCATGGGAGATTAAGTCAGATTTATTTGCTCTAATTGGACCAGTAAGGTTTAGTCATGTATTCACCAGTGGTAGTTCAGGGTGGGGACGTAACAACACTGTATGTAAATATACAGTACCTATTCCAGAACATATTACACCTTGTATTGATATTTGGGTCAATTTAGTGGCTTAAATTTGGCTATGCTACCAATGATGGACTTGATGTAAATCATGACATTTAATTTAATGTTACACATTTGTAGCATGCCTTTGTTATGTCCTTTTCTACTCAGCAGTGGTGTACCAAGGACATTTTGATTGGGGGGGGGGGGGGGGGGGGGGGGGGGGGGGGGGGGTGTTTCAATCAATTATATAATATATACATGTACATTAATTTTTATAGACTAGAAACTGTGTTATTTAGTCCAGCCTTTAAGCTATGTATGTGTGTATGTATGTGCTATATGGAGCCATGGCCAGGGGGGAGTTGGGGCTAACTATGAAATGATTAAAGTATATCGTTCAGTTACATGTGTTTTGAGTATTTATATAAGGCGTTCTTTAATCTTCAGACTA
Source organism: Paragorgia papillata (assembly GCA_035771165.1). NCBI lineage: Eukaryota > Metazoa > Cnidaria > Anthozoa > Scleralcyonacea > Coralliidae > Paragorgia > Paragorgia papillata. The sequence goes on from JAWNZC010000314.1 coordinate 5,957,169, forward strand.
GAGGTGTGCGCATCCTATCCGAATCCGATCGGATTGGATTCGGACTAAACTTTTATCGTTCGGATCGGATCGGATTTTGTTATTTTTTTCTCGGATCGGATCGAATCAGATTTTGCACTTTTTTACCCGCATCAGATTCACTTTCGTCATTGTTTTTGGCACAAAATTAACAAATTCACTAGTTGTATGCACATTGCACAACATATGAAGGCTATTATTACGTAAGATTATTATTGTATAATATACATATCAGGGTTCCAAATAGCAGCCGGCTGCCGGTGATAGCCGGCAGTTTTAGGACTTTGCCAGCGATTTCTAATTTCAAAATATAACTCAATTTTGGGTTATCGGCGAAATTGCTTTTGCCAAGATCAAAATTATGGTAAATTTTGATTTCTCTGTATATGACCGTAAAAGAAATCAGTATTTACCATAATTTAGCCAGATTGTGTAAACAAGCTAGGGTCAGACTAATGGCGCCATTGCGAAGATGAACGAACGTGACGAGATACGTAACTTTGCTGCTTGGGAAACAGCCTGAAAAAATTTGACCTACAAAAAACAGCCTACAAAATTAGGCATATTTTCTGAACGTTATTTCGAACCCTGCATATACTGACAAGGTAAAAAGTTTAAGAAGTTAAAACAAACGGTTCATCTTCAGGTTTGAACATGTAGTTCAAAAACGTTTGTTTTAACTTCTTAAACTTTTTACCTTGTCAGTATACAGCTTTATTATATGTCTTGCGAGTCCGAACTGGCGTATTGAACGCTGATTGGCTAACGTGCGAGTCCGTACTTTACCGTACGGACTCGGTGTACGGACCCGCACAAAAACAACATACAAAAAAAATTAAAAATTATAAAAATTAAAAATTAAAAAAAAATTAAATAAAAAAAAAATAAAAAAAATTATATTCTTAAAAATTATTAAAAAAATAAAATAAATTATATTCTTAAAAATTATATTCTTTTCAAAATGTTTTCCCTTTTGGTTGTTTTGTTGTCAATTATATCGAATCGCGACTATGAGACCGCTCAGCCTCCGCTTGCGCTGACGTGCAGGAAGACGTACTGTAGACGATAATGTTTTCTCTAAATTATTTCCCGTTGTTGCGGAGACATATAATAAATTCCTTATTAACCTCACAAGCTCGGTCCATACGGGAAAATATTTTGCTTGAGATCTTTTGAGTACAGACCGAGCCTTCGGGCTCGGTCTGTACTCAAAAGATCTCAAGCAAAATATTTTCCCGTACGGACCTCGCGCTCGGTTAATAAGTACTTAGTATGTATATTATATTATGGAGAATTCAATTATATTGCAAATTAGTTTTCTTAAATTTATTTCTTCATTGGTGTTCTTTTTGGAAAGTTTGCTCAACTATTGCAACATATATCTGGTGTTTTAATTTTTTCGAATCGGATCGGATCGGATTTGAGCAGCTGTTTTCGGATCGGATCGGACTACGATTTTTTGCCTTCGGATCAGATTGCATTCGGATTGATAGTTTTGGCAAACCCTCAGATTATAAGGGGTCAATCCAATCCGACGTACACCTCTACTCTGTAAAATCTCCCCCACCACCAATGGACCTTTTCACCAATAGCGGCACCATCTTGAATTTGCAATGCATAGTCTATCCAGGGTATTAAACAAGCTCAATTAAAAATTTACGCAATGCGTACATGTGTCTGCTAGATGACTTACAGATGAAACAATGAAAATTTATGTAATGATGTAAACACAGTAAGGTAAACTGAAACTATTAGAACAGGAAATGGCTCTTTTGTCAAAATTGTAGCAATCGAGGTACCAGACAGCTAGGAATTGTAATCATGTTATAAAAATTATTGCCCAGCAAATAATTCGTAGAAAAGCCATGATAAAATCAAAAGTCGTGAGTAAGCATAATGAAATTTTTTAATAAAGAAATAACGTTTCGTTACTAACCAGCGACATCATCAGAGTAATAAAATATTTGCAAAATTGTGTCAGTTATATACCTGGGCGTAATTAAAAAAAAATCATTATACTTACTCACGACTTTTGATTTTATCATGGCTTTTCCACAAATTATTTGCTGGGCAATAATTCTTACAACAAGAAAATGGTCCATTTAATGTAAAGATAAAAGCGTTATTACAAAATGTACTTCAGTACATGAATGGCTGCTATGGTGATATTTTAATAAGAGAACCTTATAATTTATGTTTAATTAATATTGTTTTTTCCTATAATAATTCCTAATTATTGTTATCATAATTTCTTCAAAATCATAAATATCAAAATTTTGGACTTGGTAAACAAAAGATGCAAAAAAACACTTTATTGCCTATAGCAACTGGTGGTCAAACAGAGCGAAATGCCCCAATTGAACATGACTACCATGATGTAAGTGTTGGTTTTGCTGATGCTTGTTCTTTTTATTGAATATTTTGCAGTTATTTTGACTAATACAACTATATAATTCATCGGGAAAACAGTGCAACTTGCAGTGCCTATATCCAGCGCTTTACTTTCTGCATGCGGGTTCTTAGTTAATAGGCTAAAGCAACGCTCTGTAGGACAAGGTCTGATATCTATGCTAGGCCTAAACTCGCGCGCTATTTTTTTTTTTGGCTTGTGAGTTGTGAATTTCCATGCCTGTATCCTTCTAAAGCTCTGTGATAACAGATTTTCTTTGAAATGATACTATTACTATTAAATTCATTATATGTATTTTACCTCATATTTTATGAAGATGTTTTTCTATATATATGTATGTCGGAAAAATTTTGCCCGTCGGAAAAATTGTGCTCTTAGCTTGGCCAGCCCTAAAATCTCAGAGCCACGACGCCCCTGGTAATTAGCAGCGCGCTAACAGCTACGTCATCCGTGCTTCACGCCCTAATCTTTTCTGTAGCATTATGTTCCTATATAGTTCATACCTTGTTTAATTTAGCTCCTTTCTTTGCAACAGTCTCAACGCCTTCTTCTTGAAGATCTTCTGGACTCTCCAAAATATCCATTCCTTCTTCAGGAGAATGGCGCAAACTTTTAACGTCTTTAGTTCCTCCTCCGCTATCCTCTAACAGAAGAGCCTAGAGAATATTTAATCGTTAATATTTTTAACAAAATGTACGGTATTTTAATAATGCATGTCAGGATAGTGTCTGCATCCCGATTCATTTTAAAAAAAAATATCACATACACACTGTAACTTGTATTCTAAAATACATTAATAATTAATGAGGAAAACACATTCAAAGAAAATCCTTGTTTAATGAGGGTCTATAGATGTGATATATATTCCTCTTGATTTACAAAAACTTTAGCTTTGATTTTCTCGACTTAGACAACGTTTTTTTTAGAAAAATTACTACGCCAATGAACTTACCAAATAGATCGTTTTGGAAGTAATTTACAGAATTCGTGTCCGTTCTGTATCATTCGCCTCGTGTCTGTATACCCCGATACAGAACGGCCACTCATTCTGTAAATAGTACTTCTGCAATTCATTAATAATTCATGAGGAAAATTCAAAAGAATTAGATATGAATGTTTAAATGTATTTATGAAATAAAAATAATTAACACCATGCAATGTGTATGTGTTGTTGTTCCACAGGTCCCTTGGGGTTCTACTTGGGGGTATCAAATCCACTAGCCCCTTGGCTAAGTTTAATGAGCGTAGATGCTCAGAGCTCATTCGTGTACTGACTGCCGTATGCGACACTTCGCTACCACCCACCCACCCCGTGTGGTAGGCGTCCAGGTGGTTGAGCCGTTGCCATTCCTTGGCTTGAGCTCGCTCAGTCGTGCAAGTAGGATTTGTATTGCTGCTGGTGACCCTAGTGCCTGCAATCGTTGCGGGGATGGTATTTGTGTTGCTTGCGGTGCTACAGTTGTGGGCCAGGTACTGCATTTGCACTACTTTGCCATCATACAGGTGCTAAGTGGTTGCTTGTGTGCTACTTTGCCATCATATTGTTGCTGGGGGAGACTGCTTTTGTGCTAATGTTCCTTGCTGTCTTACAGTTGCTAGGTGGTTGCAGGTGTGCTACTTTGCTATCATATTGTTGCTGGGGACTGCATTTATACTATTGTACCTGCTATCGTACAGTTGCTTGGTGGTTGATTGTGTGCTACTTTGCTATCATATTGTTGCTGGGGACTGCATTTGTCCTTATGTACCTTGCTATCGTGCCATTGCTAGGTGGTCGCATGTGTGCTACTTTGCTATCATATTGTTGCGGGGGGGACTGCATTTGTGCTAATATACCTTGCTGTCGTACAGTTGCTTCGTGGTTGCATGTGCGCTACTTTGCTGTAATTTTCTTGCTGGTGGGGGACTGCATTTGTGCTAATGTTCTTTGCTGTCATACAGTTGCAGGGGATCCGCTTTGTGTTGGCGCTATTTACTATCCCACAGTTGCAGAGGGCGTGTTTGTGCTCCTGTACCCTGGGTGACTGCCTTTGTCCTACGGTACCCTGGGTGACTGCCTTTGTGCTCCTGTACCCTGGGTGACTGCCTTTGTCCTCCTGTACCCTGGGTGACTGCCTTTGTCCTACAGTACCCTGGGTGACTGCCTTTGTCCTACGGTACCCTGGGTGACTGCCTTTGTCCTACGGTGCCTCGCTGTCGTACTGTGCTACTTTGTGCTACTTTGCTATACTACAGTTGTGGGTGTGCTTTACTGCTGCCGTACAGTCGTTGAGAACTGTATTGTGCTTTCTGCTGCCGTTCTGTCACTGGGGCAGTGTATTTGTGCTCCCCTGCCATTGCCCTGTTGTGCGGGGGTCTCTTTATTTGTATTGGCGATGTCGTTATGTGGGTCCGTACTGTGCAACACTGCTTATCGTACAGGCGTTGGGGGTCTGTATTTGTGCTCCCCTGCTGTTGCACAGTCAAGTGGGGGGTCCTCAGTGTGTGCGGGTCCGTACTGTGCAACATCGCCATACAGACGTTGGGGGTCTGTATTTGTGCTCCCCTGCTGTTGCACAGTCATGTGGGGGGTCCGCAGTGTGTGTGGGTCCGTACTGTGCAGGGTCTGTATTTGTGCTCCCCTGCTGTTGCACAGTCATGTGGGGGGTCCTCTGGTCCTGGCCTGTTCGCTTGTGTGTTTCGCGCCAGTACATCTGGTCTGTTCCCCGGCTACTCCGGGTGATAACTTATGTAGGGTGTGTTCTTGGCTACTCCAAGAAAATGTGCAGTAGTGTGCTGTAATTATGTGTAGTAGTAGTAGCATGTGTCTAGCTGTTGGTAGTTTTTGTTGCCACCCGTACAACGGGTCTGTTCCCCAGCTACTCTGGGTGATAACTTAATTTGTAGGCAGCGGCGGATTAAGGGCGGGGCCATCGGGGCCTGGGCCCCGGGCCCCCCACATTTGGGCCCCCCCCACATTTTGGAGTATTTTATTTAACAACCCAATTAATACTAAGTTACTAACGTTTCTGTTTGTTCAAAGTTATTTTTTGCACGACGTATCTCAGTGTTTTGTAAAACGTATTTCTGAGCCGTAATATATAAAGGGTTCTTTGGTGAACACCAGTGATTCAGTGTCTTTATTTTATTATATTGTAATTTGTAAGACCGATTGGAATTGGAAAAGGGCCCCCACAAAAATGTGGCCCCTGGCCCCCCACAGTCTTAATCCGGCCTGTTTGTAGGGTGTGTTCTTGGCTACTCTGAGAAAATGTGCCGTAGTGTGCCGTAGTGTGCCGTAGTGTGCTGTAATGTGTAGTAGCTTGTGCTTAACAGTACCGGCTTGTCCGCTTTTTGCTTAGTGTAATTTAAGTTTATTGGGCTCTTCAGCTGCTCTTAAGTCCAGCTCGTTGCTTGCCGTTGTTTGCTATGTACTTGTCTACCTGCTCTGGAAAGGGCCCGTTTGTTGCTTTTCTATGTTGCAGGAGTGGGCCTTTGCTTCTGGCTTTGCGTAAAGGTTCCGTTCATTGATGGTCACCTGGATGTTGGTCGTTCGATTGCAGCTTTCGCCATTTATCTGTTGGTTGGCCCCTGGTGGCTGTCTTAGGTCCAGGTCGGTATGGTAATTTCGGAACCATTGATAATCATTTGGTAAGTTACTTCTCCACTTTATATGTGACAGTAGTTCTGTTAGGAGACGGTAATTCTCGGCAACATTGCTACAACTGAGTTAGTTGGGAGTTTAGGCTTGCCTGGAGCTGCTCTACCTATAAGACCGCTCCCGTCTTGGTGGATCGCCTGTTCCTGTAAACTGTTCCTCAGCTATTAGGGCAAACCCTCTCCGACGGAGCTACACCCTCCAAAGGTCGTAGTTTACATTACTGTATCCTTGTTAGGCACACTAGTGCGGGTACAGTAGTTAATGACGTGATATCAAGCCCTATGCCAGACATTGCAGGATTGTTAATCAGGTGTTGTAAATCGGATACAAATTCGTTCTGATTTACATAAACTTTCTGATTGATTTTCAGCTTATATCTTAAAGATTGTTGATAAACCTGAACAGTTAGATGTGTGAATTAGATAAGCTGTATACAATATTCGCGTCCGAAGTGTATGGGATTGCGTTGTAAATAGTAGATACATTTCGGCCGCTCGTATTATATATATATATATATATATATATATATTACATATACATATACAGAGAGAGAGAGAGAGAGAGAGAGAGAGAGAGAGAGAGGAGAGAGAGAGAGAGAGAGAGAGAGAGAGAGAGAGAGAGAGAGAGAGAGAGAGAGAGAGAGAGAGAGAGAGAGAGAGAGAGAGAGAGAGAGAGAGAGAGAGAGAGAGAGAGAGAGAGAGAATGTTCAAACTAGGAGTATGCGGATACTGGGCCTCCCTACTGATTCTCTACCATCACTGAAGGAAAGAAGGGACACATTGACTATTAAAGAATATTATAACATAGAGAGAATGTTCAAACTAGGAGTATGCGGATACTGGGCCTCCCTACTGATTCTCTACCATCACTGAAGGAAAGAAGGGACACATTGACTATTAAAGAATATTATAACATAGCTTTGATATAGCAACGTTTTTGATTGGCTGTCGTGCGTGCTCCATAACTCGATGGAGCACGGCAAAAAAGCGCGGGAAAAAATTTCAAAACAAAACTGAGTTTTAATTTAATTTTAATGAGTAATAAAGAACAACGACCCAGAAGACATAAACTGGGTCCGGGTAACCGAGTTTAAACTGTCCTTTTGGTTGGACTTTAGTGAACAAAAAAGAATTGGCTACGAAAGTAGAAAAACACAACAACCAAAACGATTCGCCGGCTTGTGAAAGGATTTAATGCTATGTTATAAAAGAAATAGCTCATGGTTTAGTGTGCTCCATCGAGTTATGGATGCACTTGGGAAATTGGGAGAGCACTAAAAAATCTAGAGTTGGTCTCGGCTACGCCTCGACCAACTCTTACGATTTTTTCGTGCTCTCCCAATTTCCCGCGTGCATCCATAACTCGATGGAGCACGCTAAACCATTTCTTAATGAGCGTATGAAGAACGATAGTTCGAATCCTTGTAATAAATTTATACCATTGCCCGTTCAACAACCATACAGTTTAAGATCTAAAAGGGGCCGACCCCCTATCGTTTCTCGTACAGAAAGGCATAAACAATAAATAAATTTAATTATACCTAGAGCGACGTCATTAGTTTTTAAGTCATAGTCTTTTAAGTAATAGTTACTATTCCTGTACATATAATATGCCATAGTTTTTAATATAGTTATTGTAAATCCATTGTATTTTTACCCCAAAGATGGATATTAAAGAAATTATTATAATTATTATTATTATTATTATATATTACTTATTAAATTAATTAATAATTCGTAAGGAAAATTCAAAAGAAATTCATGTTTAATCAATATTTGTAAATACTGTTAAAATGCCCATAAAGATCTATTACTTATCAAATCATTAATATTCATATAGAAAATTCAAAAGAAATGAATATTTAATCAATATCTGTAAATCGCATACAGATTCGTCCTGATTTTACATAAAGTTTTTCCTCAATATACTTAGCTAAAATCACTCCAACTTGAAAAATAGTTTGAAAACATGGCTATTTAGATCCCTATGAATTTATAATGCGGGATTTATGGGACATAAATCCGGGATTTATGGGATATAAATCCCGCAAAAAAAACAAAGAAAACCGACTTGATCGTGTTTCGGCTAGCTTGCAACTCGCCTTGTAAATCAGATACAGATCGCTGCTCGTGCTTTATCTATTACATACTGTTAAAACATACCCATAAATATGACGGCCACTCATATTTTAACTACTTAAAATTTAAGAAGAGAAATGAGAGATGAATTTATTTTTACATGTACACCATTCATTGCTTTCTTTATTCATCGTCTAACCCCTCCCTCAAACAGAAACTGACGTAACCATGATACTGTACCTGTAATTGATGACGATGTTCTTCCACTGCACGTCTGGCTTTAACTGGACGAGATCTATAATCAACCAAACCAGTCAAAAGGAAACGTTATTTAACAAGACATCATGTAGAACAGGAAATAAAACTTAAAGGGTATTGGCAATAAAAATTAACTTTGTTTAATTTGAAAGAACTCGTGAAATTGTAATAGAAGATCTTTTACAACTTTTTCGTGTTTTTCGTTCTTTCTTCGTTTCAATTTGTTTAATATGTGAATGAGATGGGCTCTGACGTCAGGAGCAGGGTAGAGTATTTTTACACAAAGCAAAATCAGTTATGAAATGTTCAGTGTCACAAGGCGGTTTTATGTGCACAGTTTCAAGTGATTTCGTTGAACAAATTTAGAGATATAACTAATTTTGCAACGCGTGAAAATACTGTACCCTGCTCCTAACGTCAGAGATCATCTCATTTACATATTAAACAAACTGAAATATCTTGAAAACGAAGAAAGATACGAAAAAATTGTAAAGGATCTTCTATTACAATTTTATGAGTTCTTTCAAATTAGACAAACTTAATTTTTATTGCCAATGTCTTTTAACCCATTTCTGCCTGAACCAGCCAAAAACAACTCCTAAGTTGTTTTTTTACTCACCAGACAATTTTACTTATCAACGGGAGAACCCTTACTCATCCTAGGCAGCAATGCGTTAAAATTAAAAAAAAATTACCATATTATGATTTAAAAATCAAAAAGGTTTCACCCCTATTTTGAATGAAAATTTTTAGCCTGATCTGATAATAAATATATTTATTAAAGTGTTTCTCTGATGAAAATATTGTTGGCAATGTTTTTGCAAAATCGTAAAGATGTTATGGTAGTTGGTAATCGTGCAAAGTTTTATTTCAAAATTCGTTGAAGAAAAGGTGATATTTTACGTGTGAAGTTTGTATTTTGGAGCGCCGCCATTAAAGTGGCCGAGCTTGAGAAGAATGAGTCGAGGAAGCTTATGACGTCATAGACTCAATAAGAACAATGATCCTTTTGTTGACAACAATGATCTTTTGTTTTTGTTGAGTCTATGACGTCATAAGTTCTCCTCAACTCATTCTTCTCAAACACGGCCAATTTAATGGCGGCGCTCCAAAATACAAACTTTGCATGTAAAATACAACTTTGTTTTTGAGAATTTCAAAATGAAACTTTGCACAATTACCAACCACCATAATATCTTTAGGATTATGCAGAAACATTACCGACAATATTTTCATCAGAGAACCACTTTCAAAAAACGTTTCCTTTATGATACAAAATATTCCAAAAAATATCAAATGCAAAGCATGACCAAATCAATTCTTAAAAAAAACTTGCATTATTCTACCAAACTACCCAGACTAACCAATTAAACTGTATTATCACAACTCTGACCTAGATGACGTCATTGGGACAACCTCGCCTGCTTGATGACGTGATGATTTTGATTTTTGATATTCCCCCAGCTTTAGCTCGCCGTGAAGATCATCATTAGAAAGCTGAGAATCTCTTGATTGTAAAGATTTTTCATGGATTACTTTGTCTTGAACTTCCCAGCTTTTTACTAAAATACAATGTCATTTTCAGAACTGCCTTTCTGTTCACCCATCCACAAATCTATCCTTTCTTCCTTCCCCCTCTTTCCTTCTTCCCTCCTTACAAGTACCTTGCTTTCATCCCACCCACCCACCCTCCTTCCTCCCTCCCTTCATTCATTCCTTCCTTCCTTCCCTCCTTCCTTCCTTCCTATCCTCCATCCCTCATTCCTTCCTTCCATCTCTCTCTCCCTCCCCTCCCTCTCTCCCTTCCTACCTCCTTCTCTTCATATCCTCTATCACTCCTCCCCCTTCTTTCTTTTCTTCCCTCTCTTCCTTTCTTCCTCCCCCTTTCCTACCCTCTACTTCTATCCCTCCTTCCTACCTTCCTTCTTTCTCTCTTTTCTTTTCTTGCTTTCTTCCCTTCCTCCCTCCCTTTCTTCCTTTCCTCCATCCCTTCCTACCCTCCTTTCTTCCGTCCTTGCTAATTCATATGTCTCATTGTATAGTTCATTCACTCCCTATTCAGATCTACATATAGTGAGATCTACTTAATATATTAATTCATCTAGCCTTACCTCCTCGATACTTTTCTTTGGATGGTTTTTGTGATGTTTGTTGATCACCATGTTCCATTTCGAACCACTCATCAAAATCATGAGTTGGAACACGAGTATCATTATTCCACACAGGCTGAGATTCTTCACCTGAAAGTCATTTCGCAAAATTAACCATATACTTAAGAAATGGTTCACGGTTTGGCGTGCTCCATCGAGTTATGGATCGATGCGCGCGGGAAGTTCGGAGAGCACGGAAAAAGCGTAAGAGTTGGTCATTGAGGCGTAGGCCCGTAGCCGAGAACAACTCTAGATTTTTTAGTGCTTCCCCAACTTCCCAAGTGCATCCATAACTCAATGGAGCATGCCAAACCATGAACCATTTCTTTTATAACATAGAATCAGACAAAAAAAATGGAAAACAATTACTGTATTATATTTATTTCACTGATTAAAAATGAGTTTCTCATTATGTTTGAAATTGCCATGCTCCATCGAGTAATGGAGCACGCACGGGAGCCAATCAGAAGCGCCATTGGTTATATTACATCTATGTTATAAAGTAGTATAGACAATTGAGACAGAGTGCTAAAAACTTATTTTTAAAGCACTGAGAGGAGCATTAAGTGTCACCTAAAGGCTACCCTGCGAGCAGAGCCTTCTTTTCCTTATTTCTTCGCTGAGAGAGAGGAAGAAAAGTAGGCTCTGCTGTATTCGTGACTGGTTCCCATTGCGCATGCATGTCAGTTGCTTGGTTACAATCTCGAACCCAGTCCCAGTCAGAACAGAAAACAAAACGAGAACCGGTTAAACGGGTCTTAAACGGGTTACTTCGTCCTAAATCTTGGACGATGCCAAACACGAATACAGCAGAGCCTACTTTTCTTCCTCTCTCTCAGCGAAGAAATAAGGAAAAGAAGGCTCTGCTCGCAGGGTACATAAAGGCCCATTTACACATGCGATTTGTGCTTCAGTTGTTTTCACGCTGATGCATGCGCAATTGAATGGATGACTCAGCAAATGGTATTCAACCATATATAGCTCTACACAAATGATCCAATACATTTGTAAGTCAATCTATTTAATTGTATATATCAAAAGGAAAGAAATCACAGCAAAAATCACCAGTGTAAAGGTAGGTAGGATTAACTTGCTATTCTGAATATCACTAAGTCGCTAACTCATTTTATTATATGGCTGGGTTTGATTTCCGGTCCGTACGCAAAATGACGCACGCTGATTGGTTCCTAAGAGGTTGGGATTTTACGATATTGACCGACCGGTCAATACGCTTTTTTCTCGGCCCTGTAAGTTTTGGCGGGAAAATTTCTGAGTTGATTTGAATACAATAGGGCATCTTTATTCAAATATTCTCAACAATAAAATGTGTTGGAACATTACTGCTAGTTTTCTTTAAAGCTATTTATCTAAAAACACGACAAATAAAAGCTGAACTGGTGTAAACAAGAAGGTCAAGAACCAACATGAAACAGTTCACAGGTAAGGTAAACAGCATACTCCGACGGAAACAACGCTCGAAACAAAATAAAATGAACCAATAGCCATATAATAAATTCCTTATTAACCTCGTTTGCTCAGTCTGTGCGGGAAAGTATTTGCCCTCGGGTTTATCGTACAAACCTCGCTCCTTCGTCGCTCGGTCTGTACGAAAACCTCAGGCAAATACTTTCCCGTACAGACCTCACACTAGGTTAATAAGTCTTTAATACTCTTTCCACACCTGTCATTAGCCTTGTGTTTTCATTTGAAGACCATGTTTTGTTTGCTGTTGATTTGCTATTTGAGGTCCAAGGTCTGGGATATTTATCGCTTGAGTTTGTACTATGTTGAGGTTCACCAGCAGACCACGATGCTGCTAAATTATTGGATCTTGGTTTTATTCCATTCAGTTCTAAGAACACAATGATAATATTTGGTTAAAATTAAAGTGCCTAGATATCATGGTTGGGGGATTTTACATATTTAGGATATTTGGAACATTAATTCTGAGAAGATTTGTAATATATCTTCCTTTTCTAAAATTTTATCTTCATGGACTTTTTTGCTGTTAAAGTGAAACCTGAGTTTTGCGACCCCCATGTTTTACGACCACCTGTCAAATACGACCACTTTTTCTGGCACGGACGATTTGTAGTTGAAATATACCTGCAATTAGCGACCACCTGCCTTACGCGACCAGCGACCGCTTTTTTGTCTCCCAAACAAGAAATGTACCTGTTATGAGCGACCATTTCATATTAAAAGCTGGCACTATGTAAATAAAATACGAGAAAACTTGCTTGTTTTAAACTTGCTCCTCAAGTCGTCGACTTAGAGATTGATGAGTTTTGACAAAACGTATCAAGTTTCCTCAACAACATCTGTCTATTTATAACTACAGTGGAATCATCCAGGCAGTCAAATTACGGTATCGTACCAAACTCCTTCGACGAATCGCCTTCGCCATCGACGAAGTTGAATCCGCATCTTCCCTTGCCAAGAAAGTTACGCTGTTTGATGCCATCATGTGGTCACGGCACTCTTGGGACTCGTTACCAGAAAAAACGACTCAATAGTGTTTCGCGCGCACTGTGGAATAAAAAGTTATAGGTAAAAATTTAATTGGTTTTGTTATTTATAAACACTAACGGCTTTTTGCCTTGCGTTTTTAATTTTATGCAGTATAAAACTTTGTCTATTTAAGTTATACGTGCAACTCATTTATTTCTTGATTTATTTCCTTCAGCGTGGTCCGAGGAGGTTGACGATGATGACGAAGTTGATGGTAATGAAGAAATTTTACCACTTTTGGATGGTATAACTCTCCAAGATTATGCCGAGCAAGATAATGCTGTACTAACTAGTTGTGGCGGGATGGATGATCCTGATTGGGAAAAACATCTTGTGGACCGTGCGAAGAATGGCTTCGTATCTGATGGTGAGTGTGACGAAGAAGACGAAGAAAACGAAGTCGAAGACGTTGGAGAAAACGAACAAGAAACTCCTGTAGTGTCAGTGCAAGAAGCAGCTAGAATGGTTGCTGAGCTAAGGTAATTTGGCTTTAAGAATAATAAGCCTGAGATCGTAGACGCCATGCTTAACATCGAAACTACGATAGAGCAAGTGAAATTTGACAATCGCAAAAAAGCAAAGCAAGCAAAGCTCACAAATTTTTTCTCTCTTTTAATGTAAATTATATTTTTTCAGTGTACATACAGTAATTCTAACTTAATAAAATAATTTGTTATCTTCAAGTTGAATTTGTTCATGTCTTATTGGTAACGTTTCACCGTCTTCCCAAATTCCGATCGGCCATATAAAAAATCCGAATTTCTTATTTTGATGACGTACGTCATTCGAAAACCTGTCTGAACGACCACCTATCCTTTAAGCCGGTTTTCCACTAGGCGGAATTTTGCGCGCGGAGCGGAATTTTTCTTTGTCTTTTCCAAGGGAGCACGTTAGGGTTATAAATTAGGTTGTGTGTTGGGGTAAGGCTTTCATGAAGTACCTGGGTTATGTAGGACATGGAATTATTACCCACGTTAGAATGTGATCCTAAGTTGAGTTGACGCAGCGGTTTTGTCGAACTCGGCGACTCGCACAAAACGTCTGGTCAACAACTTAGGAAAGTAAAATTTAGTTTATTTATAAGGACTATCACATTCTAACGTGCTCCCTTGGTCTTTTCTAAGTCGTTCCACCCGAGAAATCACAAGACAAAGAAAATTTCCGCTCCGCACGGAAAATTCCGCCTAGTGGAAATCGGCCTTAAGCCTGGTTTCCATATAGCCGTAAGAGCCGGCGGCATGGCTGCGGCAAGGGGCGATGGTCCAATTATAGACAGTGTTGAATTAGCCAGCAATAAAAAGCTGTATGCGATTGGACAATTGCCCCTTGCCGCAGCCATGCCACCGGCTCTTACCGCTATATGGAAACCAGGCTTTATTAACGACCACTTTTACGTGGCAACTAGGGTGGTCGCAAAACTCAGGTTTCACTGTATCCTAAATATGTAAAACCCCAACCATGATACTGTATAGGCACTTTAAATATGACAGATTTTAACCCATTGCAAACTTTGCTGCATTGTCTGCATAAAGATGCTTTCTTAGACAAGTACACTAAACTATTCCAATGACGTTGGACAGAGTAAAGTAATCTAGTGTTAAAGCAGTATAATAAAGGATATGTGTTTTTGGCCAGTTCAAGAAAAAATGAGCTATAATAAAAAATATTTTTAAGCATCTTTAACCCATTGCTGCTTAGGATGTACGAGACTTCTCCCAAATAACAAAAGAACCATTTTTGGCAGACTCAGGTAGGAATGGGTTTATCACTTGTTAACCCATTGCTGCCCAGAATGTCTGAGAGTTCTCTCTTTGATGAGTAAGATCATCTGGTGTTTAGAGAATGTAAGAAAATAGGGGTTTTGGCTGGCTCAGGCAGAAATACATGTAGTACTAAGTTTTGCTTTGGTCTTCTTAACCCTTCCACTCCCAAATACAGAATTTTCCATACTTTATTATTTTACTCTGTCTGTACGCCAGACAATTTTACTCGTCAATGGGAGAGCTCCAAGAAAGTTGGGAGTGAAAGAGTTAAATAATTAATGAATACCAACATACCATTTTGTGAAGATCTTAGTATTGACTTCCTAGATGAAGATCTTGACACTGATAAATTAAAATCACCCTATGAGTCAATAAAATAATAAAATTATGCAAAAGTCTATGCAATAAATAAAAACAAAATAAGATACTATCACTACTACTAAAGTACTGGGTCTAGCAAGCTTGAACAGTGTAGATGAGATCCTGACCAGACCCTCCTGAATTTTATTAATTCTATTACATCATTGGAAACTAGTTTAACAACTGTTAAAATCCTTGTCTGTCCGTAGTCTTAGCAGTCCAATTTTTGCTGTTGTTAGTATCTGTATATGTAAATTATATATATAGTTAGCTATACTTAGTATACAGTAGTTATATCCAGTTTATCACATTAACTTATATCTTGGACCCACTGTAATTGGCTAATGGCTGTTATGAATCCCCTGCCATCATTACTATGGTGTCACACTGTGTCAGGCTGGACAACTCTACACTCCCAAAGAGGTATCCGGAGAAAACCAAACATATGGCTTAGAATTGAAAAAGTCATGGGTATGGACAAGAGTCAATTACTACCATTTGCGATCAACCGTTAGGTGTGAAAGTTAAAACATGTTTGTTTACGTTTCAAACGTGCAAGTTTAACTGGAAAATTTTGACGTTTTAACAATAGCTTGATGAATCACACGCCATTTTTTGACAGGTTGATTGATTGGGGTATTGTTGAAACGTAAAATTTTCCAGTTAAACGTGCACGTTTGAAACGTAAACAAATGCATTTTAACTCTCACGCCTAACGGTTGATTGCAAATGGTAGTATGGAAAATGATGAGGGAAAGATTGGAATTCAAACAGTTGAATCGCGACTGCTATGGGATGTCGGGATAACCGAACTCAGAAGGTCAAACCTTCAATGAGTAAAAGATATATAATTATGTACATATATCTTTACCACCACAGAACAGAAATACAACCAGAAGTCCAACTCGCGTTGGAACCTTTGAAGTTTATGTCCTTACGCATGTCGCCTCGCGCATCTTGATTCCTCACCATCCTACGCCATCCTGGCAAGTTCCCCCGGCAGTTTGGACCTTCAAAAGAAGGTTACAACTGCCGGGGGAACTTGCCAGGATTGCATAGGATGGTGTAGGACATTGCGTAGGATCGCATAGGATGGTGTTGGATGGTGTAAAATATCGCACCTGCGCATTGAAGAAATGCGGACAAGTTGTCACTAGAGTTGGACTTCTGGTTGTATTTCTATTCTGTGTCGTTCCTAGCATTTAGTTTTTATTAACTAAATAACTTTTCTACGTTGCTTTAATATCTGTACATAAAGATTTTTTATCTGGCAAAGCTAATACAAATAAAATAATACCAGTAATACATGTAAGATACCTAACACATGATGCCAATAATTATTCAGAATTATGCAAGTTTTAATAACTATAAATTAAATACATTATAAATATAAAATCCACAAAGATTTTCTTCAGAAATAATAAATTTTGAGAAATTTTATCCAAAATTTTTTCGACTTACCGCATCTGTGCCTTTTTGCTTTTTATGTATTCCTTGTAATATCTTTATTATATACGCCACTGGGTCATCAGGTGTGTCCTGAATCACTCTGGCCATCAGAGACTAAGAATTATCAAAACAAAATTACATTTAGTACAAGCACACAAGTTAACGATAAATAGATTTTTAAACTCGTTCCGGCTGTGTAAATACAGTAACCTCTTATAATTTCCCTCTGGTTAACACCAGATCATTTTACTTGTCAAAAAACAATTTAAATCATCTGGTATTAAGCTGCAAGACAACCACGAACAACAAAGATTGAAAATTTCCCCCAACAGCTCACAGCTGGCTGATGGTGATGGCTCTATGTTTTTCCATTTAAAAAGCAATATTACCTCAAACAATGGCCCTATTTTATGCTTTTCCAGATAGCCTTGAACACGATGTGCAGCCATGACTTGTTCTAACTAAGATTAGTGTTTTAATATGTCTTTAAATATCAAAGAAATTACAACTTTTATTCAACTCTACTTCATCTGTACGCCGCCATCTTTTCTAGATATCCCGCAATGCTTTGTGCTCCCATGTAAACAACTCTAACATGGAAACCATGACAACAACTGACGACAGCTGGAGGAGATAACAGCAGGCGCATTCAACGTCTTAGCGATTTAAATCTTAAGTCTCTCAACCCTGAATTCCCTTTTAGTATTTTTTCTCCGATTTTACCGGAGATAAGGCTCTGGGAACGAATCTGCATTGGAAGGGCCTCTAAGGTAGCCTGCGTCACCGATTCACAATTTTGTAATCTATAATTATTCGGGCTTGTTTTCTTTTTTGGGTGTCACGATTTTACATTTTTGCACATTTTACTTCTGCTACTATTCATACTTCCGGTGTGACGGAGTGAGGCATGTTGTAAGTTCTTTGCTCCTTTTGCTTTTGGAGTTGGACTCAAGGTTTCCTTGCACGTTGTTGGTAGATTTCGAAATTGAGTCAACTGACTGACTGACTTTGTAGTTTATTGCTGACAACTGTGTTGATCGTAAATATGTTCACCAGTGTGAAGTATGCACCACATTCATGCCGGTAGCCCGAGCCGAACGGCCTAACCAATCTTGAAAAAATGTATGCGCAAATTTAAGTCAACGTGATTAAAATTACGGTGAATAACACGCAGTTTAAAACTTAGATTAAATAGTTTGGTAGAAAATGCACTAATGACTTAATTATTTTAGTTATTTAACGTTTTCAAAATTCCTTTTCACTGCGCAGAAATATTATTTTTGTCTCGCGCAAAACTAATTTCATACCTAATACTGTGCTTTTAAATCCAAGCAAAACAATATCAGATGAGGATGAGATGTATCTTGTTTCTATTACAACATCAGTTGAAGTATACATACCCTGCAAGTCAGAACCCCCGACCTACGCAGGCCTTGTGGGCTCTAGATCTGCCAACAAACTCGATATTTCTTTTGAACATGCGTAAACGGTTGCCAAGATACTGTTTTGGGCCCATAAACTAGAACTTGTTTGACCAGTTTAAAACCTGACTGACGAGCCCCAAACTTTCCCTCAAAGCCTGCGTCAGTGCGTAGGTTGGAAAGGGGCTCTGCATGACTTGCAGGGTAAAGTACACATAAAACAGTTGTCAGTGTGGATTGTTGAAATCTAACCCTTGTTCTTATGCCTAATGACATTATTCATTAGCTATAATAAGCACATGTCATCATAAATTCAAGAGTGTAAAAAAGTTTTTAACGAATTTTATTTTACGGTAAGCACCATGCATGTATTATTAAATTTTCTGTGCTTGAGCTTTCGTCCTGTGAGCTCAGGACTTCATCAGAGCTCCAGTGACACATGACGAAAACTCATGACAGAAAATTAAATACATAGTGCTTACCGTAAAATTACCATGGAAAACGAGAAAAGTCACAGTTTTGCTGCTCTAAACTCAACTGTATAACCACAATCTGGCACAGAAATTTTTTTAAAAAGTCTCTCGTCGGTGAGAATGAAATCGTTTGAAATCTGATACTAAATACACAAGTTTTAACGTAGTTGCCAAGTTAGATGTATTTCGCAAGTAATAATAATGGAATATTGACACAGAGGGGAGTGAATAGTCAATATTTGCCAAAACAATCTCAAATTAACCGTCGTTTAATCGGTGGATGATATATCAGATGAGAATAGATCGCGCTTGATGCTGACACAACTAAGGAAGTTGAAGTATAAAGGATTAGAGATAAGATCAAAAGTATTTCCACGTATTTCACGCCGCCGTTATATGTTTTACAGTGTATTGCGACTTGGTGATTAAATGAGTGAAAATAAAGTCTAAAAGAACTCTAGCTGAACGAAAATGAACCGGACGAATTGGTGTTTGTGTTTTTTTATCCTTCTTGGGAAAACCTTTGGTCAAAGTGCAGGTGAGTTCATGTAAATTTAGATAACGCCATAAATGGCTTTGCCTAGCTTTTACTTGCGAGTTTTTATTAACTTAAAAGACGCATAATAAATGATTTTATACTAGAGAAAAGAGAAATTATGTCATTTGGTTTGACTTTCCGTATATATTATATGAATGTTGAATATAGGGATTGATAGACTCGGTTCGGCCATGGTTCGGCTTAGTAATAAATCTGCCATGCATAATCCATAAAATTCTGCGCAATCTGGTGGTTCATCTTAATTTTTGCGCAAACTTATAGCGTCAAGTATAAAACCTTCAGATCTTGCTCTTATTTTTGTTCATCAGTCCTTTCGCTTTTCTACAGTAAAGGCTGAACTCTTTCGCTGCCGAGGGCTCTCTACTTCACGAGTAAACTGATCGTCTGGCATTAGACAAAGTAAAATACTAAAGTCGGCTTGGTTCGGAAACAAACGGCACAGTAGGCAGCAAAGAGTTAAAGCAAGTACGGTATATATTATTAAAGCATATAAGTGAATAAAGCATATAAGTGAATCTTCATTGAATTTCTAGAATCATGGCTTGATTCCAGCGAAGTGACGACTTGAACTTGCGTGTTTTTCCCCGCTCTATATATAGCTAGTCAATTATCTCGGTTATTATGTCATGCATGTACTGTTTATTGCAAGATGACAGTTGCTATGACCACAGTCCTCACAAGCTAGCTTGACAATTGTTTTATGTGGAGTTGGCTGTTGCCATGCTATGTCACTTATACTATTCTAAAAGTAACTATAGACTGTCCCTAGTGAAAATTTTATTGATGTGAACATGATGAACCACTTTGAATACGGATAAGCACAGAAAGCACTAGAAGCGGCTGATCGTATTAACTCTGAACGACTATAATTCTCTTGTTTCTTGGCTCTCGGAAGCGACCACCTGGTGAAAAATTAAATAGGATAATGAATATGTTAATCGCAGGCGCGACCGGACTTAAAATATTTACGGGGAAATGTCCACTGGAGGGGCCCACCATAATAAAATGTAACACTAATATAAAACGTAAACAGCATTTTTTATACCAAAAAATTATTTTAGTTTAGGGAACTTACTTCAGATAAGCAGACCGGGAAATTTCCCAGTGTCCCGGTGGGCCAGTCCGTGCCTGGTTAATCGACAAAGCGACTCAAATCTTTAGACTTCACAGAAAAAAAGAAATTCAATTAAAACGTCTCCGACTATAACGCCAGACAATTATACTTTAGCTATGTACATGTATCTGACTCGTCCGCCCAGTCGTCTCTTGTGTCTTTCGTTAGAGATAAGAAGGGGACGGTCCCCTCCCTATCCGGCGAGTCAGCTAATGTGTATTGGGGACTTTAAGATGCTACTGGACGACGACGGCGGTTAAAAAGCAAGAATTTTACAATTTAAGGAATCACGGTTAACTGACTATTATATTTGGTATTTGAAGCTAGTTTAATGACTTCCAAAACGCCACCAGTTTTGCTAAAATGATTGTAGTGTCAGTATTGAAGTCAATCTCAAGCAACAGTTCTCATCTTTTGGTGAGTTGACGTCGTCCTGAAGACGTGAAAATTCTCTAAGTGGCGTTGTAGAAAGAACGAGAACGGTGTTGAGATTACTCTTGGGTCTAAAATTACTCATTCTCTTTGTTTTGCAAAAATATTCTTTTGTTTAGAGGACGTCGTCGTTGAGGTTGACTAGTAGATCTTAAAGTCCCTAACATCTTGACTATAGCGTTGATATGATTTTAGTCTGGCTAACGTCACCTAAAGAAGTGTTGCTGTCATTCCCAAATACATAACTTAATGTGTTGTTAAGCTAATTTTTTGTTGACATTTAATATTAGACCAAACGTATCATTGATAATGTATCAATGAAACGTATCATCAAACGTATCAAACGTATCAATGAAACGTATCATTGATAATACGGTGGAACCTCGTTGACACGACCACCGTCGGCCAAAAAAATGTAATAAAATGTAATCGTAACAACGAGGTGGTCTATGGCGGGAGTGAAGTAATACCAGCAAGAAATTGCTGCAACACTGTTGCCTTGCAAGTTGAATAGCGTTGTTGCACGTATTATACCATGCACCCACCTCAAACATTGTCACGCCGCAACAATGATTTTGTTGCAAGTTGAAACAGCATGTTGCAGCAAGTAGAACTGGAGTCTACTTTTTTCAACACTTTTTTTCAACTTGCAACAAAATCATTGTTGCATGACAATGCGTGGTGGGTGGTAGTACGTGCAACAACGCTTTTCAACTTGCAATGCACCAATGTTGCGTTGCAAGTTGAAGAAAAATTTTACCCGTATTTCCTCATCTTAACTAGAGCAGTAATTTTAATCAGGTCTGCGCCTTTGGTGAAGAACATTCCGATAAACGATCATCTCTCGTAAAAAATGCTTCTTGAATCTTGACCCATTTCACGCACAGCGTGCCAAGACGTATCCCCTAGCTGACTAAACTCGTCTGGTGTTAACACAAAGTCAGAGTAGAATATAAAGTTATTTAATCCTTCAACAAAACTGCGCGTGAAAGGTTTGATCAACTGGATGCCGATGACGCACAAAGTGAGATCCTTCATGCTGTAATAAATAAAAAAGAATAGAAAATTGTAAACTGTATTCAAAATCATTAGTTCATGAGAAAAACACAAAGGAAATCAGTACTATACAGTGAACGTACCATGTCAGTAGTTTTATACCTGATAAAACTTATATATGGATACTGGACATAGATAATGGACATAGAGTTTTATGTACTATTTAAAACATGAGCAGCAGTGCATTTTTATCAGATTTAAAACACGAGGCGATGGCCGAGTGTTTTAGTCCTTTAGATCTGATAAAACACGTACTGCGAATGTTTTAAATGGCTTCAAAAACTATCCATATAATAAGCTCATGCATATAGAAATTAATTTTGAAAATTGAAGTTGTCTGAGCCGCAAAATCGAAGAAAAAGTTCATCGAAAATAGCGAGCGTGTCTCTATCACATATAGAGACACGTCACGGTCATGATTTTCCTTTGTGTTTTCCTCATGAATTATTAATGAGTTTTTGAAATAAAATTTTACTATTTCTTTAAGACAATGGGCACCGCAGACATTGTTCTACAATAGTCAGCTATTGTTTTAGGGCCAGATGGCACAATGGCCATTCCAAGCCTGGTGTTTATTCAACTGAGTGAAAATCTCGTCACGAGTGTTTGAAGTGATATGAAACAATCAATGACACATAACTTTTGAATTTAACATGCATTTAAACAAGCATATTTTTGAATGGTACCACAATAACAAGCAAATGCAGAAATTTCTTTGCTATTTAAACAAACGTGCCAAAAACGTCAAGGCAGGGACGGTTGTCGTCGACAAAAGTTTATTACTTATTAGGCGTCGAGAAAGCAAATGGATGCCCGCCCAGCACTATTGTGCGCTCTGCAGTGGAGCTTCTCAAAGCCCAGATATAAGACTGCTAAAGTATGGAGTGCTGGGATGATCTACAGCTTGCGAAATTAAAAAATATGGGAATGAAATTCAGCAGCCCTAATCGGTGCCATATAAAAAACCAGCACGATCAAAATTAATCTCTCCCGAATTTAAAGGAGATTAACATTGTTATAAAATTTAAAGCTCAAACATATCTCAGAAATAAGTGTGAAAAAGATCGTTTAACATGACGGAATCCCGAAATAGTGCTGCCAGCTGTCTGATTGCATGGTTGTGCTGCTAGCTGTCTGATGGTTGTGCTGCTAGCTGTCTGATGGTTGTGCTGCTAGCTGTCAGATTGGCTATACTGCTAGCTAGCTGTCTGATTGGTTGTACTGCTAGCTGTTTGATTGGTTGTACTGCTAGCTAGCTCTATTCACCAATAGGAAATGAGTTATCACGATGAAAATGGTATTTGTTTTTTCCTAGAATCAAAAAGTACGATGAAGACTGCGCCACTGAGGTACACAATAACTAAAAATTTATTTTAAATTTTAAGAAAAAAGTTTCATTGATTCGAAATGAATATAAATTGGTGATATATTAAAGTATTATATATCCTCAACAAGGCTCTTTTTAAATTGTTTCTTTTTAATTAAGTTACATTCAAAAAACTTTTAAGCCAGAGTAGTGTTACACCCGTTTTCAAAATTACGCGACCATGCGGAAATATTGCAGTCGACATGTGACTTTTATGGCAATTCAAAATACTTTAGTATAACATAATTTGTCATTGTATTCACCATTGGCCCATGGATAGCATCGTCATTTCGGTTGAATAATTCGCCATTTGGTCATTATTAACGTCCACGTTTCATTGTATTTTGATTCAGTTCATATATTGATGATCTGCATGCACCATTTTGTGACAACAAATTGCCATAAATGTCAACTTCCAGGGGCGCGTAATTTTGAAAACGGGTGTAAACTATGTCTGATTCTTCACCTGGCTGTACTGGGAATTTATTTGTTGAATTTTTCCCTTTTAGTCCACTTGCACCAAACACAATGTTCCTCAATACTTCGCAGATTATTACGAGTTCAGCAGTTTTAATGGTTACTCCGACAATAAATAAAGTTGTCGAGAGTGTCTCATCAAGTTTTACTGCGTCTCTCGTGTCAAGTAGACAAGAAGCTTCAAAGCCAACACAAGTAACGGCAACATCGTCTACTACCTCACCTTTAACAAACTCATCCAATGTCCGAGGATTCTGTGCGAAGTACACAGGATCTGCATGTAGGAATATCCTTGATAAATCACTAACTCAGTTTAATAAATCTGAACGATATTTTGATAAGAAAATTGGTATGAATACAACGGAGGCATTCGCGAGACTTTTAGTGAATAATATCGGGAAACAACGCAGCAAACCAAGATGTAAATGGCTTCTTCAAGTATCATTCTGTCAGTACGTTTTTACTCCTTGTCTACCGAATGGAAAACGAATTTCGTTATGTCGTGAAGATTGTGAGAGTTTATCATACGAGTGTAAAGCACATCTTAATCAATTGATAGGATCTGCTGGAGCTATCAAAGACTTTCAACAGATCGACTTCCGTCACTTATCCTTGCCAACTAACTGCTCGATTTATCCGTCTGGAAAATCTTTAAACAGATCATGTGTTTACATTGGATTGTTTGGTGAGTGGAGTCAGCAGCAGAGTTATATGAACTGATTAAAGGAAAGAAAGAAGGAAGGGAATTGAAGGAGTTACAGTAAGGGGGGAAGAAGGAAAAAGAGAGAGTGAGGAAGGGAGAAATGAAGGAAAAAAGAAAGAAAGGAAAAAAGAAAGGAACGAAAGACTGATAAGCGAACGAAGGAGAGAGAAAAGGAGGAAGGAAAGGACGGAGGAGAAAAGAGAGGGGGAAAGGAAGAACTGAAGAAGGAGGGAGAAAAGGAAAGAAGAGAAAGAATGGAAAGGAGGAAGGAATGAAGGAAGGAAGGAAGGAAGGAAGGAAGAAAGAAAGAAAGAAAGAAAAGGAAGGAAGGAAGGAGAAAAGGAAGGAAGGAAGGAAGGAAGGAAGGAAGGAAGGAGGGAAGGAAGAAACACGGGTGGCGTGTGCTGTTAGGGTGCTGCCTCTCACCACTGTAGTTTAGCCCAGAAGGAAGGAAGGAAGGAAGGAAGGAAGGAAGGAAGGAAGGAAGGAAGGAAGGAAGGGAGGGAGGGAGGGAGGGAGGGAGGGAGGGAGGGAGGGAGGGAGGGAGGGAGGGAGGGAGGGAGGGAGGGAGATGTTTAGTTGAAACTTAAATTAAACTTTAAATTTTCAGACCACTCCATGGTGGCTTCGACTTCTTCCATTAACCTCGTTTTCTGGGCATCAATCGGAGCAGCTGCGTTTGTCGTCATCGTCGCAATCTTTGGAATCGTTTGTAGGAAACGCCGGCAAAGAAAAGTCAAAAGAAAAGCGCGAGAAGAAGTCATAGCTTTGGATAAAATTGAGAAAGAGAACACAATGAAAGCAAGAGTTAGGCAGTTGTCAATCTTGTCTTCCAAGATTACTGAAATGATGGATCCAGCAAGCTTGAAACAATTTTCTCTCGACCGCATCGAGTATGTCTCTGATTTAGGCGAAGGACAATTTGGATTGGTTTTTAAAGGTACGTTGAAATCAGATAGATGTACACAATTGATTTTTTTACTCTAAGGGAGACGTGGAACAACTTCATCTTTTTTCTCTATCTAACGCCAGACTATTTTCTCGTCAAGGGAAGACGTCTCGGATAGCCATGCACGAAAGGATTAAACGCACTGTTTAACCTTTTATTGTTGTTGTGGGACAACTTAGTAGACCCCGTTCACATGATGCCGGTACGAAATGAAACCGTAATGAAATCGTTATACGGTTAGGCCTTGCGTTCACACAATAGTGACGATACCAGCATGAAATGGCATGAAACCGTAATGCTAACCGTAACGATATGAAGCCGTAACGAAATTATTCCTTTATCGGCATGAACACCTTACCGTAATGATTTCATCACGGTTTTAACGAAACTTTTTTCTCTGCTTAAAAAAATACGGCGTAAAAGAAGCGTGATGGCGAGAATTTAATCAAAATGGAGTTAACTAAACTATAAAAATAGTAACGGAATGAAATGAAATGATACCGGTACCGTGTAAACCCTATACCGTGATGATTTGATACCGGGACGATTTCGTACTGGCATCGTGTGAACGGGGTCTTAGTCTTTCTACTCTAACGCGAAATGATTTTACTTGTCAAAGGAATACGTTTTGAAAAGCCACGCAGAAAAGTGCATGTTATATGCATGTGATAATTTTTAAAAACCGGTATAGACAACAATGATTTTCCAACGAGATGGAGTCGCCCCGAGTGAAGCCCTCTGATTTTAATTTAAAAATTCACAACTATTATTGGTTTGTGTTTATCGCAAAATCAAAGACAACATTGTATTCTACAAATTAATAGCTTTCTAACGATATCTATTTCATTTTTGTGGCATAAATTCTGGCGAATTGAGAGCGCTTTACCGAAATGACCTTGCAAACCTTAAAAGACTTATGCAGCGAAAAATAAGTTCGGGAGAGACTCTCTTATTTCAAAGAACTTTTGAAGTTATAAAGATGGACGATTACAGCTCTTCCATATCTCACTTCGTTCTTAATTAGATATTGAGATTTGCGTGATATGCAAATAACATCACTTAGACGACGACGTCACACTGTATATTGACTTGTTGCAAAATCATGTCTATTCTTGCAATAATTCAAGTAAACCAGTTGAAACTTTTCATGTATAGTGTCCTGTGATACACAGAAGCACATGCACAAGCTAAAAGTGATTTCGTTAAATAATTTCAAATTGATATTCAAGATTTTCCAACAAGTCATTATGCAGTGTGACATCTAAGTGATGTTATTTACATATAAAACAAATCTTAATATTTCAAGAACGAAGTGAAATATGGAAGAGCTGCAAACGTCAATCTTCATAACTTCAAAAGTTCTTTTAAATAAGAGAGTTTCTCCAAAACTTATTTTTCGCTGCATAAGCCCTTTAACGAAGACCTTAAAATATCGGCACACAGCAAAACACTGCGTTAAAGTCAACATGAATTCTAGTTTTATGTTACAACCTTTCTTACAGGATTAGCACAAGGTATTGATGAGTCCAAAGAACCGTCTTACAAGACTCCAGTGGCTGTGAAAACATTAAAACAAGACAGTAATGAAGACAGTAAAAATGAGTTTAATCAGGAAGCTGCATTAATGGCTGTATTGGATCATCCTAATATCGTCAAATTAATGGCGGTGGCTATAGAAGAAGATCCTTATTGTATGATCTTTGAATTTATGGAATTTGGAGACTTGAACAAATTTCTTCGTGATATAAAACCACTGGACGAAACAGATGAGCCACAAGGTAAATCAAAGTTACTATCTCGCGACGTATATTTAACATTGCCGGGCTCTGATTTTCAGGCAGCTCTATTTTCGGCCTGTGAGTTCGTTTGTTTGTTTGTTTGTTTGTTTGTTTGTTTGTTTGTTTGTTTGTTTGTTTGTTTGTTTGTTTGTTTGTTTGTTTGTTTGTTTATTCGTTCGTTCGTTCTTTCTTTCGTTCGTTCGTTCGTTCGTTCGTTCGTTTGTTTTTTCGTGTGGAATCGATAATAAGTGATGTTTTTAAAGGACGTTTAGTTGTTGTGGTTGTGGTGGTGGGGTGGTGTTGCTGCTGCTGCTGCAGCTGCTGCTGTTGTTGTTGTTGCTGTTGTTGTTGTTGCTGTTGTTGTTGTTGCTGTTGTTGTTGTTGTTGTTGTTGTTGTTGTTGTTGTTGTTGTTGTTGTTGTTGTTGTTGTTGTTGTTGTTGTTGTTGTTGTTAAATAATTTTTTCTTTTCTTATTTTTCAGATATCGAGTTGTGTTTAGAAGATTTTCTCAGTATATGTAATCAAGTGGCTGGTGGCATGTCTTATCTTGCTTCCTTGCATTTTGTTCACCGCGATTTAGCGACGAGAAATTGTTTGGTAGGTCAAGAACTCACTGTAAAAATTGCAGACTTTGGATTGTCGCGAGATATCTACTCTTCAGATTATTACAAGGTACTCTAAACTAAGAAATATACTTGATGATTTCTACTGCACTGCACTGCACTGTACTGCACTGCACTGTACTGCACTGCCCTGCCCTGCCCTGCCCTGCCCTGCCCTGCCCTGCCCTGCCCTGCCCTGCCCTGCCCTGCCCTGCCCTGCCCTGCCCTGCACTGCCCTGCCCTGCCCTGCCCTGCCCTGCCCTGCCCTGCCCTGCCCTGCCCTGCCCTGCCCTGCCCTGCCCTGCCCTGCCCTGCCCTGCCCTGCCCTGCACTGCACTGCACTGCCCTGCACTGTACTGTACTGTATAGTTGTACCTTTTACCTTCACCATTCCAGGTTCGAGGTGATGCAATGCTTCCTGTGCGCTGGATGCCGCCAGAATCTCTTCTTCACGGTCGCTTTACTATTGAGTCAGATATTTTCTCTTATGGAGTTGTAATGTGGGAAGTATTTACTTTCGGACTGCAGCCATATTATGGATATTCCAATGAAGAAGTGATAGCGTTTGCTAAACAGGTAAAAGACAAAATAAAATATCATTTACTGCAGCAACGCTGTGCCATTGCAACGACTGACGCAACATAGAATGCATAGCGCAGTGCAGCGCCACACAACACACTAGGCTACACTGAAAAACCCTTAACGTTAACCCTTTCACTAATGTTGGGGCATTTTAGTATTTTACTCTAGCTAACGCCTGAGTCTAAGTCTAGTAGCGAAAAACCTTTAATATCACAAGAAGATACGGAAGAATTATAAACGCTAATCGTTATATTCACAAGACTATCTTCAAGTAAGAAAGTTTATTTCCAACTTCTAACTAAATTTCTCATTTCCGATATAGGCAATTTTAAATATTACTTCAAAAACGCATTAATAATTCATGAGGGGGGAAAACGCAATCATGCAGTACCATGTCCGTGGTTTTATATCTGATAAAAAATCCCCCTAATCTACATAAATTTTAGCTTTGATTTTTTCGGTTTAGACAACGTTTTTCAAAATGTCTACGCCAATGAACTTACCCAAATGGGTCGTTTTTGAAGCTATTTAAAACATTCATAGTACGCGTTTTATCAAATCTAAAACATGCCTTGGCTATCGTCTCGTGTTTGAAATCTTACAAAACACAAATGTTCATGTTTGATTAAATATTAGTTATTATACATATACTTTATTATATGGCACGAATTACTTCCAGTAAAATCACGCGCTGTGATTGGTTATTATGAAACGGGCATTATGAAAATTGTTAATGCCCTACGATTGGAAACACCCAAAAAATAACGAATGAGAAAGTTATTACCGTAAAACGACGAAAATAAATTAAATGAATGACGATGAACATTATAAAAGTAAATTTTAAAATCCAGACGAGAAATAAACAACTGAAAATAACGTTAGTCTGGTGTTTTGATGAAGTTAAAGGAAGCGAAGACCAAGAAATATAAAATTCATTTTGTAATAAAAAGTGTCATATAATAAACTACTTAATAACCTCGACCGTTCGGTCTTTACGGTAAAATATTAAACCTCGGTCTTGAACGTAATAACCTCGCTATCGCTCAATACAGCAAGACTTCGGTTTGATATTTTCCCGGCGTAAAGATTATGCATTTTCAATGATTACAGGGTGTTCTGTTAGGCCAGCCTGACGACTGTCCAGCACATATTTATCGTATAATGCAAGACTGTTGGAGTCGAAGTCCAGAAAAAAGACCAAATTTTGATCAGATTACCAAGCGCCTGGTGAAAAATCCTCCTCAAAATACGTACAGCACGCCGAAAAGTTTTTTAAGTGATGAAAACAAAAACGAGGCAAAAACGGTGGAAATAAAGCGTCCGAATAGTTTAGATCAACCGATAACAGGTAAGCCAGTGTTATATATTAGTTTTCTCAGCTCTTACTGTACAATACAATCATCAAGAATTTCAGTTTCCGGCTCAATTATGATGCACTATGGGATAGAATCAAAGGTCAAGTGAGCACTTAAGTCAGTGCCATTGTTAACAAAGAATATTCATGAGCCACAACAATATGTGACACTATATATACAGCTAAATCAATTAAGGTTGTCCTGGCCAAAGCCAAAAGGTCAAAGCCAAGCGCGAAAATGCTCGTTAATAATCAGCCCAGAGAGGCAAGTTTAGTTTATTTGTATGATTGTGTGCTTCGCTATTTAAATAGTAATTCACATCGTACTTTTCGCGCTTGGCTTTGACCTTTTGGTTTTGGCCAGGACAACCTTAAATGATTTAGCTGTATATATATATATTACTGAAAAGTGAAAAGGTGGTAAACAGTTGAGAATAGTTTTTATATTAACGAAATACTGACGTTTTGAGCGAAGCCCTTCATCAGAGTAATGTCAGTATTTCGTTATCAAAACCATTCTCAACAGTCCACCACCTCACAAGTATGATCTATGCTAACGTCGTAACAACATGCATTCTTTTTTTATTTTATTTCAGTTCAGTTCATTTTGCTTTATCGTTTTTAATTCAGAAGTTAATTGAACAACTTCCTGGTTTGAATTTGATTGACGTTTGCACAGTAAATTTTACGGAGTAGATTCAACTCCAATTGGTGTTATTCTAAGTTGAATCTACTCTGTAGAATTTATTGTGTGACTATATATAATGAAACCTATTTCATATTATACTTGTTGAAAAGTCAATAACATTTCAAAACAGGACGTTTTTGACGAATTTCATCAAATGAATTAGTCAGGCTGAGGAACTGACTTGCAACAATATTTTATGAACACTTCTATTGCTATCACGCGATAGTAATATTTTAATGTAAAAAGTTACTCATTAAATTACTAAAAATACTCATTAATAATTCATGATGAAAATTCAAAAGAAATCAATACCGTAGCAGTGGTTGTAAATCGGATACAGCATCGTCCTGAATTACATAAACTTTAGCTTCGATTTTCTCGGCTAAAACAAACCGTATCCCAAAAATAGTTGATGAACTTGATTACTTAGATGCATTTGTATTTTAAGAAGGATTGCAGCTGAGGATTACAATTCTGTCCTCATGGACCATCTTCAAGTCCTTCACAACAAAGCTGCAAGAATTATTCTTGATCTCCATCCACTCTCGTCAGCCACCGAATCACTGAGATCCTTACACTGGCAACCGCTATCAGTGCGCAGGCTCTTTCACCGTTGCCTTATCATGTATAAATGTTTAAACAATGACGTTGACTCTGATTTTAATTTCAAACACACTACTGATATCCACAATTACAACACCCGAAACAAACATAAATTACACTTACAACGAGTCAACAGGAACTGGGGGAAACAGTCATTCACCTACCACGGTGCTCAAGACTGGAACACTTTACCAGAAGAACTTCGGAACATTGAACTTTTTTCATTATTTAAACTTAAACTTAAGAAACATTTAAAACTTTAATTTTTAGTTTTGTAATTTTTCATTTATATTGTTCTGATTCCGTATCTGTTATACCGTACCGTTTCTGCTATATCTGTTATATATAAATATGTATGTATATGTTTTACCTATGCAGGGCTCCACTGAAAATCACTTTTGTGAGTGGACTTCCTGAATAAATATTGTTACTAACTAGCTCGCCTTGTAAATCAGATACAGCTCGGCTGCGATTGCTGTATCTATTACTTAGAACCTGCGAGGCATTGCATGTTTTCGATAGATCAAAGTGAAAAGGTGGTAAACTGCCGAGAATAGTTTTGATAACGAAATACTGACGTTTTGAGCGGAAGCATTCGTCAGACTGAGGGCTCCGCTCAAAACGTCAGTATTTCGTTATTTAAACTATTCTCAGCAGTTTACCACCTTTTCACTTTGCAGTAATATTTTAACATTCTTTAATATTTTCTACAGGAACCTACCAAACTCCGGGGACCTTGATTAACTCGGGTTTCATTCCTGATGATGGAAGCAAAACAGTTTTATCAAGCAGCGATGGATCTGGTAAAGAAAATGGTTATCTGAGTACGGATACCCCATAGCAACAGTATTTGTGAAACTTTAAAGCAACGTATACCATGGTTCGACAGGTTTTTCAAAATGAAAGAAACGGAGGGGAGAAAAATCTCTGGTTGAAACTGCTACGAACTCCACTATCAGGCAGAAATATTCAAATAACAATCAACCAATCACAAAGCATGATTATGTTTTTAGTAAACAATCAAGGGACACATTAGTATTTATCCAATGAAAAGACAGAGTCGAATTCTGACGTTACAGTTGTAAAACCCCGCTAACAAGAACCTACATTTTACCCAATCAGCCTGGGATAGGTTCTTATATATATTCTTATATAAATAAATTCTTAATTTCAGCCTGAGGTTCTTAATAGTGGTAGGTTCTTGTTAGCGGGTTTTTACGGTAGTTCAAGTCCACTAGCGCTGCCGCGTTCAAGCAAATGATTTTTTCTCCTCTGCCTTCCGTCGTCTTTGAAAATATCTTGGAACCAAGGAAGCAACGTAACTTGGAAGTTTTAATAACGATACACTTCTAAATCACAAAACAACACTTTGTTTCATCAGTTTAAAACTTTATTAACGTTATACTATCGTCAACACTCTCTCGCTCAGATAAAACAATACTGGTTGCAATCTTTGGAGTTTGGATTCTCCTTTCAGTGTATGGCATTCAGCATGAGTAATATCAACATTGAGAAAAGGCTCGAGTCTATCTGTTCACAAGACCTCAATATTTAACGTACGTTTCATGAATAACATTGCCATCATATCGTGCTGGCGAACACACACGTACAAATCGCACAACTTGTCTACAAAATGTGTTCGCTACAACCTTGTAGCAAGTTTTGTGAACAAGTTATAACAATGTTGTTATTTCATCAAGCTGCTTCAAGCTTATTGTCGCCCAACCTTGTAGCAACTTGTTACGTGCAGGCGATATCAGACTTGTTGAGACATCGTGTACAAGATGCTAACAACTTGTTTCAGACTTGTACGTCAAACAACTAGGAACAAGCGGTGCGAATTACTCATCCTGATATCGGCTTCAGTTGGAACACAGGCAGCACGTGCATATACGAGTCGTCTGATATACAATAATAAATATATTGCCTTGGATATGTCATCAAAAGGAATTAAATTAGTCAAATTGCGTGTTCCTTGTAACTCTAATACAACAAGGAACAACACTACACACCAGGTATTTTATGTTTAATCGCAATTTTACTCATTTAGTTCCTTTTGATGACATATCCAAGGCAATATATTTATTATTGTATATCAGATGAATCGTATACACGGGCTGCCTGTGGTTGGAACAGCTCTGGAACAATGCTGCTGCAGGTTTGTGCCAAGTTGTGCTTTTTTACGCGTGTATTTTGCAAGGTGTTAAGATGGATTTCTTGATACTTCTTGATAAACACCTTTCGTCAAAATTATGAGAAGTTAGATATTAAAAGAATAAATTTTGATATCATTGTGTTTGTATTTGTTTATTCAAGTTATTCTCTATGTACTTTTGAAGATAGCCTACAATGTGAAATATATAGAGTGAATACAGCATGCTATGTCGAAACAATGATAAAACTAGTGCATGTGCTGCGTAGGCAGTGTTGAAATGCAAATCGAAATATAGTAAGGTTTGAGTACTGCCGAAATTATAGAACGTAGATTTATAAGTACTCAAATCTTACTATATTTCGAAATGCTATGTCGTGCTTCTAAACCTAGCTTGAGAGATGACAGATGCACTTGCTCTCAACTTGTTGTGTTTCCAACAGATTTAAACAATTTATAGTCTGGGATTGCCAGCTTGAAGTTAGTGATGTTTTCTCAGCTCTTGTTGCGGTACAAGCTGTCATAAGTTGTTAATACCCTTGTACAGTTGAAGTCAATTAAATACTTTTCAAGAACTCTTTTTACTTTCAAAGTACAGGGCTGTATGGAAAGTACAGAGTTCACTAGTTAAGTACTATATAGCCTGCGGGCAGGCCCTCCTGTTGCTGTGAAATGCCTGCTGGCAGGCTAAGTACTACATGGTGCTAACTGTGCCTGTGGCTGACGTCATACTCTCCTACGTCACTTTCAGTCCTCATACAAACTGTCCCTAAACGCGATCTGGCGTCAGAGGCTGAAACATAGGTGCAAAATAATAATAATTTGACTTTTAAAGCCTGTTATATATGATACAAGTGAGCGATCCAGATACGCAGAATGGAGTCTACTTGCCAGGAGTTGACCTAGTAAGCAGTACGAAAACTATCGCCGGCCTGTGTCAGTTCTAAAAGCTCACACACACCCACACTCAATGAGTGCAACTGAACACTCAATGAGTCTCTACTCACCCTCACTGAGTATGAGACTACAATTGAATGGTTAGAGAGCGATGAGTGAGTGTAGAGTCCCATACTCAGTGAGGGTGAGTGGAGACTCAGTGTCGAGTTGCACTTATTGCGTGCGAGGGGCCAATCATTGAGTGTAAGTGTGAGTGAGTTTCAGAATACTAGGCGTACAACTTGTGTGAGATTGAACGCAGTAGTAAAGCTTATTACAAGTTTGTGAACAGTATACCAGTTCTAGATCTGTCAACATCTGGCAAACTTCATTGTAAACATATCTTGACATCGCTTTGAATGAACGTATGAACAGTTCGTAATTATAAAAATATTTTATTAACTAAAACTATAATGTTGTCTCTGTCTGAAAGGATTTTAAAAGGACGTTTCGGTCAAGTTACGGTGACCTTCGTCAACAAAGGGCTGATAGTCACAGTAACTTGACCGAAACGGCCTTTTTGCGTTCGACGAAGGAGAACGCATTCTAATTCAGTCTCGCGTGTTGTCCCGCGTGTTTTTGCATGCCATTCGATTTCAGAGTTTGGACGCCATCTTGGACTGGCTATGTCGCACATTTTACCTCGACGTATATCTCGTGACGTATATCTCGATTTTTGCGTTCGACGAAGGAGAATGCCTTCTAATTCAGTCTCGCGTGTTGTCCCGCGTGTTTTTTCATGCCATTCGATTTCAGAGTTTGGACGCCATCTTGGACTGGCTATGTCGCACATTTTGCCTCGATTTCATGTACAGACCTGTGACGTATTCTCGATTTGGGTTCTCAAGTACTCATGGGATGCGGCCATGTGCTATTGCTTTCTTTTAATTTACTAATAAAAAATCGAACGCACTTCGCTAATCTTTGATTACTATACTAGTATAAATATTTTAGACAGAGACAACATTATAGTTTTAAGCTATGGTTACACACACCGATTTGTGTTGCAGTGGCATTGCGGGATAAATCGGTGTGTGTAACATCGGCCCAGTCGACGCCGATTTATGCGTTGCTGAAGCATTGCAAGTTTTTGACAAGGGATCAAAAACTTGCAACGAAAATCTTCAACGCCGCACAAATCGAGAAGTGTAACATACCTGTCACCGATTTGTGTTGCAATCATGCCAAATTTCTTTTGTTCAAGCTCCGCCCATCTTTGGTTTATTTTTAAACTTGATTTTTCTTCAACACAAATCGATGTGTGTAGCCGGGTGACCGATTTATCTCGCAATACCTTGCGACACAAATCGGCGACACACATCGGTGTGTGTAACCGTAGCTTTAGTTAATAAAATAATTTTATAACCATGCCTGTCTACAACTACTCGATTTTTAACTTCGTAATTAATAGGTAGTATATACCAGTGCAGCTTTGCTGCAATTTGTGCGTTCTTTTCTTTTCTTTTTTTGTAGTTAAAACGTTTATAGCTACAACGCCAGACTCGCATGAATTCTTCGTTTGCTGTCAAACCGCGATACTTAATCTTTCTATTATGTATCAGGCAAACCCAAGCGCGCCCATCCCCATGCAACGCGCCAACCCCCGGGCATTTGACAATTTTTCGAAAATTGGTGCTAATTCCCTTCCGTAGGGATGAAAAGCAGGTGAAAATGCCCCACGATGGGGACAAATATCTGGGCAAATTCCCCACCCTGGGGAAAGTTGTACTCTACTTCAGATCTGTTGCTGAACGATTCACAATATAAAAATCAACATTATATTATGAATACTTATTTCAAACACCTCTATTAAATTCTCCATGCGTTTGTTTTTCAACCAAGACGCAATAAACTCTGCATCTTTCGCTTCCATGATCGAGTGCAACAGGCAACAGACAGTCCAAACCACGTGTTGAATCCGTTGATTAAAAGAACTAGAGGGAGAGGGACGCCATTCAATTGCCTCTCCCCCCCAATCGCCTTTTAGTGGCTGAGCAAAAAGAACAAGGCTCAGAACATTGAAATAATATTATATATCTAATGTGCCACCCCCGGGCAAATATTTGTTTTCAAATGCCCCACTCCTGGTAAGGTCCAATGTGTCAAATGCCTGGAGGTGTCTCGGGGGGGTTGGGGGGGAGGGGGGGTGGATGGGGATGGACACGCTTGGATGTCACTGATACATTAGCTCCAACTAGGAATTGTTATTAAACATAAGTTTTATTCCTATTGTGGTTAGAGTCTTCCTGGTCGGCGCTTGGTTGTCTTTTTCCTACGTACTTAATATCATCTTGGGGAGCAACAACATCTTCAGTTTCACTATCTGAATCCACAGCAGTGTTAGTACTTCCTTGAGAATCATCTGCACTTGAGTTTCGATTAACTTCTTGTGCGTTGTATAAAGGATTATTAGCCATAAATATTGCATTGT
Organism: Paragorgia papillata; assembly: GCA_035771165.1. Classification (NCBI taxonomy): domain Eukaryota; kingdom Metazoa; phylum Cnidaria; class Anthozoa; order Scleralcyonacea; family Coralliidae; genus Paragorgia; species Paragorgia papillata. The sequence goes on from JAWNZC010000314.1 coordinate 5,993,482, forward strand.
TCACATCATTGTTCCCATCCGGGGTTTTAATTGAGATAAGAGGATCATCATGTCCGTAGCTGTTCTCTGAATCTTCGTCAACTCCTAGAATTATAAAAATAATAACTATATATTAACACAAGAAGGCACTCAAAGTTTGCATACGGGTTATTGAGATAGTTTAAGTTACACTATACAGGATTGCCTGTATATTGGTTATATAATGCATAATAATGAGCGCAATCAAGCAGTTTTTTCCAATTATTTCTTCTACACATTATGAAATTTTCATCCAAATTGAAGCACAATTTAATGGCTTGGTCTATCATCAATCTTTCCACAAATTTTCATGAAAACCTGTGAAGTACTTTGTGAAATATATCCTGGCAACAGACGAACAAACAGACAGACAGGCAGGCAGGCAGGCAGGCAAACAAACAAACAAACAAACAAACAAACAAACAAACAAACAAACAAACAAACAAACAAACAAACAAACAAACAAACAAACAAACAAACAAACAAACAAACAAACAAACAAACAAACAAACAAACAGACAGACAGACAGACAGACAGAGGTGAAAACAACCTCTTTCCAAAGTAATAATAATAATTTTAATAAAACTCCATTGTATAGTAGTAAGATGTACAACTGGCATTTGTTTTGCAAGGATGAACTTTGGGCAGAAAAGTAATGCAAAAAACTTTTTATCGAAGAGCTAATGTGTTGGGAGTGCAAAGGAATTTTTGTAAAAGTAATGCAAAGGAATGTTTTAGCGAAAAACCGAAAAAAGCTAATGTGTTGGGTACCCTACCATTTTGATGTAAAGGAACATTTTGATAAAGAGCTGAGTCTGGTTGTTTTTTGGATGGCCATGGTTTGGGAGTGTCATACGTCATTTCGTTACCATGTAAACGCTCAATGATAGAGGTGTAGTAAGGTCTTAATTCACTTTCTTTGGCCCAACAGTCTTTCATAATTCTGTACACAAACTGGGGACAAAAATCAGGCTTTGCAAGATGAATCCCCTGAAAATAAAGAAGAGAAAATCAGATTTGAGTGAAGATATCAGATATTGCATTTTATTGTGTTTTATTGTGTTCTAAATAGTGTTCTATTGTCTTCTATTTAACAAATAGATTACATTTTTCCGTGTGTACTGTAATAGATCACAGATGACGTACAGTGTGTAAAGAACAAAAAAGTACGACACGAGACGAAGTCGAGTGGTGTGACTGCTGTTCTTTACACGCTGTGACGTCATCTGTGATCTATTACAGTACACACGCACGGAAAAATGTAATCTATTTGTTTTATACAATAAAAATTCAAGTAGTTTATTGAAGGATTTTTAGGGCGTGAAAAAAGAAAACCAAGTCTACTGACGTGTGTGTCCTTAAATAAATCACGGTCAACAACGAAAATGCACACAGGAGTTACATTATTGTGTATTGTCTTCCGTTTTGTATATTTGTATACAAAAAATACAAAATACAAAAAATACACATTGTATATTGTCTTCCTTTTTTTACACCTCTTGTATTTGGAACCAATGGTGGGATTGGAATCGAATGCACTGTTTTTCTAAAAGCATTAGCAGAACATTTAGCAAGAAAGAATGGAGAATCATACGCTATTGTTATAGCTTGGCTGCGAACACGCATATCTTTTGAAGTTTTACGATCTGTTCATTTGTGCGTAAGAGGATCGCGAGTACCATTCAGAAAACGAGATGAAGGGGAGATGTTGGATGACTTTCGATTAAATGTTTTTAACTTAACTAATTTTTTTGATCTTTAAATTTTATCCTTAAATTTTATGAACTTAAAAAATCAGACTTTTTAGAACATTTTTTAAAATTTATTCCAATTTACCATACTATTTTTATTTGTAATTTAACTATATTTGTGTCAAAATAACTAGAAGAAGTTTTTAAATATTTAATTAGAATGGAAATTAGACAAGATATTTTAATAAAGTTTTTATATTTTTCAATTCTATTGTGTTCTATTGTGAGAAAAATAGCATATAGAGAATAATACATGGATGTGCGGAAATATGAAATTTATTTCGAGTGTTGACCAGGATATCTCACGAGTGAGCGAAACGAACGAGTGACATATCCTGTTCAACACGAGAAATAAATTTCATATTTCCAAGCATCCATGTATTGTTCTGTTTATTATATAAAAAAATTGTCCTATTGCCTTGCAAAAATTACATTAAACTATGTGAACACATGTGAGATTATCACTTGGCGGAAAAATCAATAAAACACTCTATTTTATATAGAGCTGCGCCCGATTAATCGATTAATCGATTATTTTTCCGTTTTTTTCGACAATCGATTATTTTTAACAATAATCGGATCATCGAAAACAACAGCACACAGGATGATACCGGAATGAGTTTCTTTCCGGAATAAAAAAGTTGTGGAGCGATGGCTTTGTCGTTGTGGCATTCGCGGCGTTAAAAAGTATTTAAAGCGTATCAAATGTCAAACGCGACTTGTTTTGATCCTTTGTCTCTAAGGAAGTTGTCCTCTCTGTTAGTACTCGCTCTCTCCTTGGCTGTCAATTCAAGACGGACCAATCAGGATGAATTATTACTTGCATAGCAATAGGCAATAGTGCGTCAAGTTCACGGGTCAAGTCTCAGTGAAACTCGTGCAAACTTTGCTTGAAAGCTAAACTGAAAACGCTTTTATAATTTGCAAAATTCGATAGCTTAGATTAGAAAGACACTCAACTTGCGCTTTGTAACACAGTTTCTTTCTCTTTGCCTCCGCTGTCTGTCCGTCATGTCTCGAAGTCGAAGTGATGTCTGGAAACATTTCGTTGTCCAGAATTGTCCACGATTAATCGATTATTAATCGATTGTTGGCAACGATTAATCGATTACGCGTATTAACCGATGGGCGCAGCTCTAATTTTATATAATAAAATAAACCATACCTTTGCAATAAATTCCAGTACTTGTTTATTGGTATATCCATAATAAGGTTGCATACTAAATGTAAATATTTCCCAGAGCAGAACACCGTATGAGTAGACATCAGACGCTACTGTAAATTTACCAAACATCACAGCCTCCGGTGACAGCCATCGAATGGGCAGTACTGTTTCTTTTTCGATCTATTATAATTACAAAAACAGCTATAAACCAATTGTTTTTCTCTTTTCGATAAAAATAATAACTTGGACTTATTAGATTTAAATGAGTAGGTTTAATTTTAATGCTAAGTAATATTTAAAACACGAGCGGGAGTGTTTTATCAGATTTAAAACCACGAGGGCGCAGCCCGAGTGTTTTAGATCTGATAAAACACGTGATGCGAGTGTTTTGAATGGCTTCAAAAACGATTCGTTATTGGATGTTATGTTCATTAGTATTCTTTATATAAAATTGTACGTTCATTAGTATGCTTTATATAAAATTGTATGTTCATTAGTATTCTTTCTGACGTCAAGAAGTTTTATCAGGTATAAAACCACGGACATGGTACTGATTTCCTTTGTGTTTTCCTCATGAATTATTAGTGAGTTTTTGAATCTGGTTTAAAAACGTAATAGATAAAGCGTGAGTAGATCAGCAAATCAGGACGAATCTGTATGCGATTTACAGATATTGATTCAATATTCATTTCTTTTGAATTTTCTTCATGAATTATTAATGAATTTGATAAGTACTATTTACAGAGTGAGTGGCCGTTCTGTATTAGGGTATCCAATACAGAACGGACACGAATTTTGGTAAGTTTATTGGCGTAGTAATTTTTCTAAAAAACCCGTCTAAGTCGAGAAAATCAAAGCTAAAGTTTATGTAAATCAAGAAGAATCTATATCACATATAGACCCTCATTAAACATGGATTTTCTTTGTGTTTTCCTCATGAATTATTAATGAGTTTTATAGAAGTAAGTACGATTAAAGCTTAGTACTTACTTTATAATAATTATTGGAATAAATATCTCTCGACATTCCAAAGTCAGCAATCTTTATTGTTAAATCATCAGCAACTAAACAGTTTCTTGTCGCTACATCTCTGTGAATAAGACGATGACTTGCCAAATATTGTAAACCTTTCGCAACATCTATACTCATTTTGGTCAACGCCTCTTGAGAAAGATAATCTACAAACATGAATTAAGATTCTTACTGTAACTTTTGCTCGTATAATATACTTTTATAATATACTTCATCTGCTACTAATCATGATTAACTGAAAACTAATAAAAAAAAATCTCCACAGCTAGGTGGTTAAATAACGTAAATTGCGGTGTCCTGACGACTAGTTAGCTCACAGTGCAGTATAGGCTTTCAGGCAGATTTATATTCAGCCTGTGATTTGATTGGTTGATTGGTTGGCTGGCTGTTGGTTAGCTGGCTGGTTGGTTCGTTGGTTCGTTGGTTGGTTGTTTGGCTGTTTGTTTGTTTGTTTGTTTGTTTGGTTGGTTGGTTGGTTGGTTGGTTGGTTGGTTGGTTAGTAGTTTGTTAGTTAATGGGTTGGTTGGTTGGCTGTTTGTTAGCTGGCTGGTTGGTTGGTTGGTTGGTTGGTTGGTTGGTTAGTAGTTTGTTAGTTGGTTGAATTGGTTAGTTACTTGGTTAGTTTGTTGGTTGGTTAGTTTGTTGATCAGTTAGTTGGTTGCTTACTTGGTTGGTTGGTACGTTGGTTGCTTACTTGGTTGGTTGGTTGGTTGGTAGGTTGGTTGCTTGGTTGCTTGGTAGGTTGGTTGGTATGTTGGTTAGTTGGTTGGTTGCTTACTTGGTTGGTTGACGATTGATTGGTTCGCTGGCTCGTTCGTTGGCTCGCTTGCTCGTTCGTTCGTTCGTTCGTTCGTTCGTTCGTTCGTTCGTTCGTTCGTTCGTTCGTTCGTTCGTTCGTTCGTTCGTTCGTTCGTTGAGACACTGCTCTTTAGCACTGTGCTTGGTTTAAAGACAGCATACTAGCTATAAAGGTGAATAGATCAATGATTCCACTCACGTTTCTTTGGATCAGTAGTCTCAGTATGTCCTTCTATCAAAGGTAAAGATTTACGTAAATATTCACTCAGATCTCCATTACTCATGAACTCGAAAATCATACAATAAGGTTCTTCCATGGCAGACACGGCGATAAGTTGAACGATGTTTGGATGAGAGAGAAAATTCATAAGACAAGCCTCTTGATCAAAATCAGCCTTAGCTTCAACAGAGGAACCTTTTTTTAATGTCTTTACAGCCACTATAACTTCAGCTTCAGGCTGGTTTTCATTTAAACCAACAGCACGACCTTCGTTGGTTATAAGAAATAAAATAAAAAAGAAAGCGTTAGTGTTATTTATCATTTTGCTTTTCATTTACACGACTCAGGTAAAAAATAATTCACGCAGATAAAAAAAATGTCTGGAATGAAAGAATGCGAACAAGAGAGCGAGGCGAAATTCCCAAATAAATGCAATGATAGCAAAGGATAAAGATGGATAAACAAAAAATAAGATTATCTACCGTCATCTACAAACCTACCCTATACTACCCTATCATACTATCATATCATATCATGTCTTGTCCTTCTCGGTCCTCTCCACTATATCTCATCTTACCCTATGTTATCCCATCTTACCCCATCGTATCCTATCTTACCCCATCGTATCCCATCTTACCCCATCGTATCCTAGCTTAACCCATCTTATTCCACCTTATCCTATTTTATCCCATCATATACTATTGTATCCCATCATATCCCATTTTATTCTATCTTATCCCATCGCATCCTATTTTATCCCATCGTATCCATCTTATCCCCTATTACCCCATCGTATCTTAGCTTAACCCATCTTATTCCACCTTATCCTATCTTATCCCATCGTATCTTATCTTTTTCCATCGTATCCTAGATTATCCCATATTATCTTAATCCATCTAATTTAATCTTATTCTATCCTATCCCATATCATATCAGTGATATCACAAATCATATAATGGTAGTGTTGTCCCTTATCATACCTTGAAACACTTGTCCAAACTGTCCTTCACCCAAATCTTTATCATAAGCAATCATCTCAACGGAGTATTGTTTCATTTGTCTAGGATCATTAATGGATATCTTGGACTTCAGGAGATCATCAGCGCAAAGATTATTGATATGGTCTTTAACAGAAACAGTTGGAAAGTTTCCCAGACCACGTAGATTCATTGATGGAGTACCTGGATCTAGTTTAGCATGTTCATTTTCTCTTTCTCGTCTTCGTCGAAACAACAAGAACACGATGATCAAACAAATAATAACAACAACAACGACTGTCACTGCTATTCCTGCTGCGATAATTGGTGTTTCTTTATTCGTATCTGAGTTAGAAAACGAAGCATTGTTCGTTGAGGAATGTTTGTTGTCGGGAATAGATGTGATTGGAGGAACAGAAGTATAAGCACTGGCGTCTAACAAAAACAGACACACGTCAAATTAACAAAAAGCTATGCAATAGCAAACCAAGTAGCATTCTGTTAAATTTCACGCAGAATTATCAGACACCCAAATGGTGCAACAACTCGCTTTATATATAATATATAGAAAATAAATTCAGAACGATCTTGAGCAAAAAAAAATACCAAAAATATGGTCAAAATTTCAAAATCTACTGCTACAAATTAAAGCATGCTAGTGCTGTGCAAACTCCGGTTTTTCAGCTCCGGCTCCGGCTCCGGCTCCGGCTGCTTTACAGCTCAAATATCCGGCTCCGGCTCCGGCCTCCGGCTTCTTTGGTAAGTTGGGTCACAACTGGGGATAAAGTCCAACCGGATATTATTCTGCTCAACTTTGTCCCCAGGGTCTTTTCCTGGTGAAAGCCGCGAAACTGTCAAGCGACTCAAGCAAACGCAATGCGACAACTAGCAATGTCAGGAATGATAAAAACTTTATAGAACCGAATAAAGTTACACTACTACAAATAATAAAATACAAAGTATAAATTGCCAAAGATTTTTAATTTTTAAAACTTTTTATAATTAAATTTAATGAACGCTAAGCGACCAATGTTGCCTGGAAGGAGTGCACAACGCTTCTTTGAGACGATATTCCCCGTCAACGAGAAGACTCGTTCAGAAGTAACAGAGGATGGTGGACAAGAAAGATATGAGAGAGCTAGACGCGTCAAAGCAGGCCATTCGTTTTTGTGGCGATACCAAAAAGTAAACATAAAGCTAATATAAATGGATATTTCGTTACTTCGACAGCACATGAATACAACAGACTATGAACAGACATGTGTAGTGACGCAGCGCATGACAAATGCAGCGTATCAAAGCATGACGCTTGCGATTGTATTACGGACATAACAACTTTTCCTGTGACAAGATAGATCACAGACATAATAACTTATTGCAATTTGGTCGTTTGTGATAGCCGAAATGGTTTGACACTTCAGATGATATGCGCATTCAACAAATTCTATGTTGCCATTATTTGTAACCAAAGCATCTTCGAAATTGTCACATTTCTTGTCATTCTGAATTTCCAGCCGGAGCTGGGAGAACTCCGGCTCCGGCTCCGGCTGACCAAAAAACGCCGGAGCTCCGGCAGAGCTCCGGCCTCCGGCGCTCCGGCGCACAGCACTAACGCATGCGCAAACAGTTAGCAGCGGTATTAGTTTGAAACAATAAAAAAATAAAATGAATAATTGGAATGAACGAACGAATGGATGGATGGATGCATGAATAGATAAATGGAGAGATGGACGAATAGATGGATTAATGGGATGGATGGATGGATGGATGAATGAAGGGATAGATGAAAAAATAAAATATATATCTTATGTAACGACAGATTACTTACTAAACAATCCTGAAATATAACACGTCTTTCCCTCCTTTTCCAGATCTTCTATATAACGTAAATTGTTACAATCTGGAAGAGCAATATGAACGAAGTCCGCATTCGTCGCGTGGAGGGAAACGCGGGCTCCTCCGATCAGTTTCTGTAATGTTTTTGGGCATTCCATTTCAAATCTGTCACAATCTCGTCGGCATATATGAATTGGAATACCTTCCTCGGAACACGGAGTCAAAATGTATTGACATAATAATATTCTGATCTTACGCAGACATGATTTGGAGATATCGTCTTTGCCAATAATACCAACAAGCTTCTGAAAGCCTGCGAGAAGTTGGTTGGTATTGTTCAGACCATAGTTATAGTCAATAAAACGAAGAGCGGTTCTGAATCGAGGAACGGAGTTGTTGAGATAAGGAAAGCATAAGCCATCTTCGGGATAACGTATACACGAGCCGTTTAGACGTTTTGATCTGAAAAAAATAGAAAATATATAATAAGGTGAATGAATGAAGAAAGAAAGGAAAGCAGACATGAAGGGAGGGAGGAAAGAAACAAGGAAGGGAAGGAAGGAAGGAAGGAAGGAAGGAAGGAAGGAAGGAAGGAAGGAAGGAAGGAAGGAAGGAAGGAAGGAAGGAAGGAAGGAAGGAAGGAAGGAAGGAAGGAAGGAAGAAAGGAAGGAAGGAAGAAAGGAAGGAAGGAAGGAAGAAAGTGAGGGAGGAAGAAAGTGAGGGAGGAAGGAAGGAAGGGAGGGAAGGAGGGAGGGAGGGAGGGAGGGAGGGAGGGAGGGAGGAAGGAAGGAAGGAAGGAAGGAAGGAAGGAAGGAAGGAAGGAAGGAAGGAAGGAAGGAAGGAAGAAAGGAAGGAAGGAAGGAAGGAAGGAAGGAAGGAAGGAAGAAGGAAGGAAGGAAGGAACGAAGTGAACGAAGAAGGAAAGGAAGGAAGGAAGGGAAGGAAGGAAGGAAGGGAAGGAAGGAGGGAGGAAGGAAGGAAGGAAGGAAGGAAGGAAGGAAGGAAGGAAGGAAGGAAGGAAGGAAGGAAGGAAGAAGGGAAGGAAGGAAGAAGGGAAGGAAGGAAGGAAGAAAGTGAGGGAGGAAGAAAGTGAGGGAGGAAGGAAGGAAGGGAGGGAAGGAGGGAGGAAGGAAGGAAGGAAGGAAGGAAGGAAGGAAGGAAGGAAGGAAGGAAGGAAGGAAGGAAGGAAGGAAGGAAGGAAGGAAGGAAGGAAGGAAGGAAGGAAGGAAGGAAGTTTAATTTTTCCTTTAAACTTAAATAGACCAACCTGTAACAGTTAACATTTTTTAAGTCATCGATATTTTTCGCTTTCTCTAACACTGTTCCGTTCCAGCAGCATCCTAGTGCCAGGCAAGAATCTTTTGAAATAGTTTTTGATCCACAAGGGACTATATCGTCGGGGGTATTGAGAAATGAACAAATGTCACCTAAAGGAAATCAACATGTTCATTCGGCTGATATTATTTCAATTCTATTTTAGAATATGAAATTAACTCTCTCAACCCTGAATTCGCTTTAAAGTATTTTACTCTGGCTGACGCCAGACGATTTTATTCCTCATTGAGAGGCCGCTAGTGTTGAAAGGGTTAATGTAATAAAATTAAGACTCGGTAAAAGACGTCTCCCCTCCGCAGAGGATTCCGTGAGGATTCTGAGACTGAGGAAAAAACCGCTGTAAGGTAAAAGACTGTATTTTTCGCAATTTAAAATGCCTATGGAACGAAAATTAAGTTTGTCTTATTTGAAAGAACACTTAATGATAGGGTAACATCTATTTCCTTGCTTCGTTCTTGAGATATTTTAGTTTATTTGATATGCAAATTAAACATTTTGACGTCACACATGTGTATAATATAAGGGCGCTTTCCAATTGACAAGGTTAGGACCAAATTTTCCAGTCCGACCATCCCAGGCCTCAAACGAATCGTGTTCCATTTAACCGGACTGACCGGTCTAACCGTATAAATGGAAAGCCCCCAAAGTTATCGGAAAAGGTTATATATCTTATGCTATTATCAAATATAATAACTTGAAAATCTACATGTTTAGTGTTGTGGGCGAAACATACCCACATGCTTCGTTCCAATTAATTTGGTTTAATAATAGAAAATATATATAACCTTCTCCGATAACTCATTATGCACGTATGACGTCAAAATGTTTAATTTGAATATCAAACAAACTGAAATATCTCAAGAACGAAGCAAGGAAACGAAAAACTTCAAAATATGTTACTCTATAATTTTAAGTGTTCTTTCAAATAAGACAAAAAAAAAAGATTAGAAGCGGCAAAAACAAAGAAAAACCGACCACCAAAAACAACAAAAGGAAAAGCATTAATCATTCCTTACAAAAATGAGTTTACCTACTTACGACAGCTTGTCAAGCTGAAAACAACTGAAACTTTACCAACTTCAAGCTGAAAACCGTTTAGGGGTGATTAGATGCAGCGGGCTAGCCCGTAAGCCGGAATGAGTTTCGAATTAACGCAGTGGATGATTCCAGGCCAAAATTCGCAATTATCAAGTAAATATAAGGGCAAAGTTACGTTAGTTTTACTTCCGTTTTACACTAATTAGTCTATTATTTATTTTGTACGCCCACCGTTAATAAAAAGATTCTTATAGTCTTAGCTAACCCACGAAAGCGTCTTCACGAAGACTAATTAATTTATTAAGTCTTCGCTATGATCACGAAAGACACGAACAACGTTTTGATGTTCTATTTCAGTTCCTTTCAGCACTATTTATTCACACATTCAAGTAAACGGACGCGTATCGAAGCGAGTTCAGTATCATGCAGTTTCAGCCCGGTGTAACATGACCTGCCCCCGCGGCATCTGGTACTAGATGCCCCCCCTTGTGAAATCCTTTAAAATACTTCTTTCACCCCGAGTTATCCCAACCGTGGTTATCCCGAGCAACAGCATAAATACGCATGCCTAAGTTGACCCTACCCCCCGAGATAACTCGGGTGAAAGCGTTCACATGGAGGTAGGGATAACTCGGGGGCTAGGGTTACCCTATCGCTCCGACCGAGTTATCCCTATCCCCCGAGTTATCTCGGTCTCATGTGAACGGTTTACTTTTTTAACATGGAAATAAACACCGAGTTATCTCGGGGGATAGGGATAACCCTACCCCCGAGATAACTCGCCTCATGTGAACAGGCCCTCAGATGGTTAAATGAGTTCGCAAGCGTTCAATAGACGTTGAAATGTCTCCCAAAGCGCCATTGAAATATTAATCACGGTCGGCAATGATTAATGTATTTGTTTTTGTAGCCAGATGAAAACGTTCTAGGCCGCGCGGTTGCATGCATGTAATCGAAATGTTAAAGAAACATGCGTTTTATATATTCAAGTGTATTCAATAAAAACATTTTTTAAACATTTGAACATCTTAAAGCAAAATTAAAAATATACAAATTTGGTCAGGAATTTCGACGATAATACATTCAGTTACCAAGTTACAAATCTGCAAGAAGGCTAAGAACAATAAAGGAATGTTCATTTGTTGTTTTTCAAAACAATTTCAAATATTGTTCAACAATATATGTCCCACTGTTTAACAATAGTGATCACACGCATTCAAAGGAACTTTATCTACTCAGAACGGCTCTGTATATTTTCCACATAAATAAAACTCATTATTATATAAAATAGAGTGTTTTATTGATTTTTCCGCCACTAATAAAAGTGATAATCTCACATGTGCGATTATTTATGATAATCTCACATGTGACGATTATCGCTGAATCAGCATTATAGTTTAATGCAATTTTTGCAAGGCAATAGGACAATTTTTTTATATAATAAACAGAACAATACATGGATGCTTGGAAATATGAAATTTATTTCTCGTGTTGAACAGGATATTGTCACTCGTTCGCTTCGCTCACTCGTGAGATATCCTGGTCAACACTCGAAATAAATTTCATATTTCCGCACATCCATGTATTATTCTCTATTTATCAGACGATATTCTTTATTTAGGGGGAGCACGGGTGGCGTGTGCTGTTAGCGCGCTGCTTCTCACCAAAGACTTAAGCCTGGTTAGTACTTGGATGACTGACCGTCTGAGAATGACCCCGGCCGTTGTCGAGCTTGGAACTCATGTGAGTAGAGTTGTAGTTGATCTCTTCTGTACTTCGATGGTTTTTCACCGGGTTCTCCGGTTTTCCTCCCTCCAACACCTGTGTCGTATGGCGGCTGCCTGGAGCGCCTTTGATATGCCTCGATAGTCGACACGGCCACATTGGAGGGGCAAATCACTTCAAAAATCTCGTACACTTTGCCGAAAAATCCGCAAATCCAAAAACCCATGAGAATTCTTGAAAATCCACAAAATTCCTGGAAAATCCCCAAAATCCTTTAAAACGCCATAAATATTTTCACAAGAAATCTGGAAAAATCCGCAAAAAATCCCTAAAAATCCGAAAATCCAATGCGAAAATCCAAGGATTTTTGAAAGTTCAAAAATCTCGTACACTTTTCAGGGAGTGATTTGCCCCTTACCCAGGCTACTTTCTACGCAAGCTATATGCCCCTCGGTCACGTTGATCTGCGTCCTTCGCAATTCAGCCACTCCTTTATCCTTTATTCTTTTGTTTTTCAGTGGGTTATATATTATGTGGGGGTAAAGACCTTATTATTAAAATAGATACTTCGAATTGTTATTTTATATTTTGAGTTCAAAATACAACTTAAAAACCTTCTGGAAACAAGAATATGATCTGATGGGTATTTATATTAGACCCCGTTTACACGGTAACCGGACGAATTCGGAACCGGTCTCGAATTCGCCCTATTTCGCCGTGTGAACAGGCGGAACCGTACTAATTCGAGCACGGTTCCGAATTTGTCTTCCGTGTAAACAGGCGAAATAGGACCAATTCGAGACCGGTCAAGTTAAAACCCACGGATTCGGTTATTAGGGACTTTACGATCTACGACGTCAACCTCAACCTCAACGACGACGTCCTTAAACAAGAATTCAATTTGTTTTTGCAAAGCAAAGCAAAGCTTTCTTTATACAACGCCACTTAGATCATTTATACGTCTTCAGGATGACGTCAACGGCCAAAAGATGAGAACTGTTGCTTAAGATTGACTTCAATACGGACACTACAATCAAATGGTAAAACTTATCTTGCTTCGTGAATTTACAGTTGAATACTGTAATAAGCTCAGCTTTTAAGCTATATATATTGATAGTTTAAAAATAATGGTTGCTGTGGTTTTTAATTTGAAGAAATGTGTTGTATAAAGATTCTCTTTCTTCAGAAACAGTGACGCATTTCAAACGGAACTTCAACTGGAACTTGTCTACCGTCCGGAAACACGGCATTGCATGTGACCACAGTGATGTGACCTTATTTACAAAGAAACGTGAACAATCACGAAAGACTTTAATTACCAGGAACTCTCAACATTCCTTTCAATTAACTTACCACCATCTTGGACCATGCTGTTATGATCCTCCGCAGCATGCAGACTAGACTTGCCACAAGTCGATCTCTACGAGCGCCAAAGGCGCGAGCGCGAACGCCGAAGGCGTGAGGAAGGACTTTGGAAAAGTCTACATGCAGACGAGAAGTTAATAGAGTATATCTCTGATTATATCTTTTAATTACAAGAATAATACGGAATAACTCTCAGAATAACTCGGAATAATATCTTGCTAATGAGATTTTGTGTAGTTTGTCTGTACGTCCTGTATATATTAATATGGCCAATTATTAACACTGATATTATGAGTCACCGAGTCAGATCAAAACCCTTAAGGCTTATAACAACTCATGACTTCCTAGTATTTTGAAGATCATGAAAATTTAAATCATGTCAATAACAAAGTCAAAACGGGAAATAAAATAACCTTACTCAGAATATGATTGATAAAAAAAAGATTTGAGTTATTCTGTAAAAGGTTTGAGGCTAGTGCAATTGACAATTTCAGCAGCAAGAGAGTCGAAGAGCTTTGAACCTTGGTGCATAAAGGAATGGTAAATTGCCCGGCAGGGATTAAACCTGCAAGCTTCTAATTATCAGTTAGACGCTCTAATCCAGATCAAATGAAATATTTTCTGAGAATTTGAGCAAAACGAACGTCTATATAACGAGTACTGCCATATACCGTGTTGCAAAAGAGTTAAAAAGAAAACAACAGTTTTAAACAATGTTGCGCAAATTTGAATCATACGTCAACGAAAGATGCAATCTGATATCCAGTTTTCCAATTTGTTAGAGCTAAAACTTTAGCTCTAACAAATTGGAAAACTGGATCAAGTACAACAACTGTTTTCTGAAATAAAACGTCAGTAGACTCAGTAATTTCACTGTCTTGTGTTAATCAAATGCAATAAGGTTTGTCCTAGTTTGCGTGCGACTAAAGTAACATACAAATTAATATGAGCAATTAGCTAGTCCTTACTGCTGAGTGTGACATCCGATATGCAATAATAATATTTCTTCAAAACATCTGAAAGGTGAATATCAATTTATACTATCCTTCCACAGTGTACAATAACTCGAGAACTTAAAAACAATGCCGGCGATTATATTGATTGTAATAAGAATATAGTTTAGTATATAGTGAAAAAATAGTTGTTACTAATTGTTTTGATAATAATATTGCACTGGCACCAAGCAGCCCAGGAGATCCTTTGTTAAACCTTTACGTTTAGTCTACGGTTTTAATCAACTGATTGTTGCCATAAATATTCAGTTAAATATAACGATAATGAACGGGCGGCAACCTATAGAACTGGTGAAGCAAGTTGATGTTTTAGACTTCTGAATATATACATCAACTAAGCATTAGTGAATGAATTATTACTGCACGATAAGATATTATGCAGGTTAATATTGCGTTATTAGCCTTAGCATTAATACATATAAATCAAATCCAAAACTTGCTCATCCGGAGGGAAATGTACGCCTAGAATCAAGCCATTATAATCTTGATACATTCAATGGTTTCGTTTTTGAAGACTTTCATCTTGGAACTTTAAGTCCAATCTGGTTTTTAAAGTCAAAGTTGAGTGACCAATCTAGCAAGTCAATAGCCAATTAACTAATGATTTATTCGGGGCTTTGTACAACATTTAGAACATATTATAGCAATACGGCCAATACCTTCATTTTCTATATTTAAAACAACTTTGTGTTACACCTGTTGAAGATCAATAAGTCAAAACGTTTCTCCAGAACAGGGGCAGGAAATCTTTATAAGTAAGCTGAGCCTATTCAAGGCTCACCCTAGAACGTCAGTCAACATTTATAGCAAGTATGTCCTTATACGTTGTATACCAAGCAATATATGAATGAACGACTTACCAAATGAAACTTGAGCAAGTCCTCCTAGGAGAAAGCAAAATACGATCACTTTCATCTCTGTAGCTTTCCACTGCCCCCCAAACGCGTCAAAGAATCTATTAATTTAAAGAAAATACCAGTCGAGAAGGAGTCTTTCAAAACTACGTTGGCACAAGCACGCGCACTGATAGATAATCTGCATACTATTTTTCGCTCGATTGAACATGAATCTCATTCAATAAGTAAGTATATAAGCTCACCAATTCCCTTTCACGCGTATAAAGAGGCATACGATAATAATATCTACGCACTTCCTCATCGGAGGAATGCAATATTTTGTGTGTTTTCTGACACGCGTTAACTAGATTAAACCCTTTAGGAAGTAAACTGGCAGATAATATGACAAGGTATCGAGTGATTCACATGGGGAAACTTGTGACGCAGCAGGAAAACATGACTCACCTTGCCAAGTAAGATCTTCGGGGTGGTATAGCTGGGTATATATGCCATAGTTTGATTCAATATTAAATTTTGAGGAGGAATAACCGTGTACATGCAGATGTTACAGCGCTTGGCAACGTAATCCCTGGATTATTTTTGTTTTGATTGTTAAAGGTAATAATTAAGGCTTTTCTAATTTCTTTTTCTCTTGTTATTTTTTTATAGTTTAACTTTATATTAACCATTTAACCCATTTATTATTACTAATTTTAGTTTTTACACTTTTATCTTTTTACATTTTTACGGCGACACATTTTCAAGCGCAATCTTAGTCAATGGTTATAACATATATATGCATTCGATATGATATATTGTTCCTTCATACCTTAATTTTGCGCATTTGTTGACAATTATTTTGTAATCTTTGATCTATGAATGCGCTATATTTTCTATTAATATATATATATGTTGTCAAAGCTAAAGTTTATGTAAATCAAGAGGAATCTAGATCACATATATAAACCCACATTAAACATGGTTTCTTTTGCGTTTTCCTCATGAATTATTAATGAGTTTTAGAAATATATATATATAATTTCACTTTGATTTTACCTTACTTTTGACCTACTCTTGTGATAATTATAGCTAACGGTCCAATGACTCCAATCTAGCCTTTTTGGTTATTACAGTATATATTGGTTATTATATTATATCCATATACGTACCAACACTGCCATCCTACTTAATTACTTAATTAAATTACTTGGTTCTCTTTTATTTTTAGTAATTCTCCAGTGTGAATGTCTGCTCAACTACTCCAATAGACTGGTTGCAATACCGTTCTCTCACGCGCACACAATATATCTAAGTAACACTAGTCATCATCCATCATCCATCTATCAATAAAACATGTACAGAGTAAATTACTGTTAGCCTGCGTGCAGACGTTACCCAGTTTTCCGGGTAATCGGGAAATGGGACGTCTGCACGCAGGCTAAGTTTCGTTTTCTCAAATGCAACGAAAGTTAAACCAGGCTTTAGCCAGGTGTTAACTATGAGCCTGACAAGGTGTTGGAAGACCGGAGGCTAGTCATTATAAGCTATGTTGTTATAACCCTTTCCTTCCTAAATGTTCTTGACCAGTAAAATGGTAACAAGGGAGGGGAGGGGGTAACTTTTGTAGACAGTCTGGTAGACAAAGAATTAGAATGCGTTTTGGGCAGCGAAAAGTAAAACCTCAATGGTAAAATTCTAATCTAGGCTAATTCGTTGCTCATGTGATCATACTACATTGTTATAGATTAAATGACCTAGAAATAAGCAGATTACAAAACGCTATATAGGCTATGAGAGGTGCTTTTCCGCTTTTATAACTGAGAAACGTCCCTTTTTCGTTGGCCTACTGCAAGGCTGAACAAGGAACAGGAAAAAAACACATTGGTAGAACAATTAAGTTTACTAGAATGACGACTGAATGCTGAAACAACATTGTTATTATTGCTAAACATCTTTATCGACGACATTGTTCATAGAGTGCAGCATATATTTTAAAACGGAAACGATGATATAGTGAAAGTGAGATAAGTTTAGATAATTGAAAACATCAATATGAATTTTAAAAAGCTGATCAATGTTTACATTTGAAAGTACTTCAATTCATTAAAACAGCAGATTAGAAAAAAGATTTTGGTAGAACATTGCTATTATTAATAATATCACAAATTTCTTAACAAGAGTTACCAAGGAAAACAGCATTTATAAACGCGTTCTTACTCGTACCCTATTTATACTCTATACGACATAATTTTAGGTATACTATTAAATGAATATATATATATATATATATATATATAGTTAAAGTTCAAAGACTCAACAGGTTTGATTAGACATTTTATTACTATTTAGTTTCGTGCCACAAATATTGTGTGGTACTCTTCAGATAAAATGGTCTATCTGAAGAGTACCACACAATATTTGTGGCACGAAACTAAATAGTAATAAAAGGTCTAATCAAACCTGTTGAGTCTTTGAACTTTAACTATAATATGCTCTGGATTCCCATCGAGCACTCTGCCAAAGGTTTTTACAACATCTTCTACAGTATATATATATATATATATAGTTGCCTGACGATCGCTTTACTGCGTGAAACTCCGAGTAGCACAGCAAGTCTACCGAATAAATAAATATATATATATATATATATATATATATATATATATATATATATATATATATAGCTATAGTGTGACACAGAATTTTCGACCACCACTGAGAAAAATCATATTTAAATAGATATAAATCGTGTGTAAAGACAAAATGAGAGGTCTCATTTATCTTGTTTTTAACTTGAATATCAAGTTTTTAACTTGAATATCAAGTTTTTAACTTGACTGATATCAAGTTTTTAACTTGAATATCAAGTCACACTATAGATGACGATTTTTGGGTTATGCTTTATTCTTTATATACTGTAATATTCTCTATATACGTATCTATCAATGCAAAATATTACCTAGCTAATTATTTTTTATTTATGAGCCACGCATCGAAACTGCCTAATAATATTCTTATGATAATCATGCTTTACGTGTTATTAAAGAACGAAGATTGTCACTCACTAATAAGTCTATAAGATGAATAAATCCACTTTAATCCGTATTTCCGAAAACAAGGATTTAGTCAAAAGTCTATCATCACGAGAGCTGCCCACGTACTTCATGGTTTTAGTTTAAGAAGAATTTCATATTGGCATCACAAAGACTAGTATTAGTAATTACACTACATATAAATTATTTCGCTAGTTGCGTTTGAATAATATGCGGCTGAAACCATAATATTAAAAGACCAATGCGATTAACTGACGTTCGAACTATATACATACGAAAAATTTCAGTGTCACAGCTTGTCAACAACATGTAAAAAACAAGTTTTAACAATGCATGGTGTTACTAGTGATGAAACTGCTACAAGCTTGTTGTTGGTCAACCTTATAAATAATTTGTTACAAACAATGTTGCAGCAAATTGTTGGAATAACCTGCGACAGGCTTGTTGATCACAACAACTTTTTGCAAACTTGCAACAACTTGTTGCAGGGTCGTCTCAAACCAGAACAAGCAGTATGAAATATGAATGTATGCCAGAGCAAAGTGAAAAGGTGGATGGTAAACTGCCGAGATTAGTTTTGATAACAAAATACTGACGTTTCGAGCGGAGCGCTTCGTCATGCATGCAGAGTAAAATGTGATGAATAAAAGAATAAAATGTGATGAAGTGTTCGGCTTGAAATGTCAGTATTTCGTTATTAAAACTATTCTCGACAGTTTACCATCTTTTCACCTTGCTCTGACTAAAACACTGCCTACTCAGCACTCTAACTTTCTTGCATGTCATTCTTGCATGTATGCCAATTAGTTTACAAGTCGTATAATAAAGCTGTTAGCAGACTATACTCACAACTTTAAATGCATCTGCGGTGTGTACAACAGTACCAGCCCCTTCACCTTTCAGAAGAAACCATCCCCACACCCTTAAAAATCTTGTCATACATAAACAGTTTTATTAATGGTTCCACCAAGTCAGTGCCATAAGGGTTTCATCTGCTAAAATGTTTATTATTTTACAAAAACACGATTAAGCAGTATTTGTCATTTTAAATTAAACCAAATAAATAAAACAAACAACTTGATCGTGTGTTTGGTTTCCATTTTCCTGCTGTCAACAGTCCAACAAGTTCTCTTAATTGTTCTGGAGAAACGAGGCCCCCAACGAAGAACCTTATGAAGTATACATGACAGTCACTAACGTGGTCTGGCGTATAAACCAACTAGTGGACTATTACAAATGCTGTATTCTGATTGGCTGGGCTATACACTATCTATTGGTGCTAATAGGCCATTTGCACGATGACGTGAGATGGCGTCAGGATGACTATAACTACCAGAATGCTTTGCCAGTATTCTATAGCGTTTCGACTAAAAGGGATGACTCAAAAGGACCCGTCCAATCCTTTCAGGCTTTTCCAAAATATGTTGTCAAATATGCTTTTCAAAAAAGTTAGGCGGTAAACAATATTTCTGATTAGTCTGTTAGGCTTTATGTTGTGCTTAGGGTATCGAAAAAATTGCTAAAATCTTGAGACTCACTGAAAGTTGACGACAAATTTGGAAACAGCAAATTTGACAAGATATTTTGGAAAAGCTGTGAAAGGACTTGGACGGGTCCTTTTGAGCCATCCCTTTTAGGCAAAGCCCTAGAATATTGGCAAAGTATTCTCATTGTAGTCAACCCAACGCCATCTCACGTCATCGTGCAAATGCTCTATTATAGACAGGGCGTGATTATAGACCACTAGTAGCGAAAGAATAAAGTTTTAAATGCGGAAATAATGGAAGAAAACGCGCATTTTGCTGAGGTTTGAGTTCACTTGTTTCTTCAAGATTAAATAATATGTTGCTTGAAGCTCAGTTTGCATGGCGAGAATATATCTTAGATAAAATTTGTTGGTTTACCCCAAGTTAAAAAAAAATAAAATTGAGAAGTTAAATATTTCAGTACAACATGGTGTAAACCTACGAATTTTATCTAAGATTCAAAATAATAGTTTGTCCGACTATGGTTTATACTAAAACAATTAAACAACTCGTCCTAGTTGTTCAACTCGGCTGTACGCCTCGTTGCCTTGCTATACCAGCCTGTGGCGAATACATGTACATCACTACATCTTGTTAACAAGCTGTGAAATTTTTACGTGTGTAGAGTAATGCAATGCTTAAAATCTTCGCCACCTGTTTCTTAGCCTGCGTGCAGCCTCTACCCGATTTCGAAACCCGATAGTATATCGGGTAGCTGAGGCTGCACGCATGCAGGCTACCAGTTTCTCAACCAATACACATATATATATATATATATATATATATATATATACAGCTAAATCAATTACGGTTGTCCTGGCCAAAGCCAAAAGGTCAAAGCCAAGCGCGAAAATGCTCGTTAATAATCCCCAGAGAGGCAAGTTTGATTTATTTGCATGATTTTGACCTATAAATATAGTAAATGTGTACTAATCGCGCTTGGCTTTGACCTTTTGGCTTTAGCTTTTTGGCTTTGGCCAGGACAACCTTAATTGATTTAACTGTATCTCCACATACTGAATGCCCAACGGCCAACGCAGCCAGGTGAAGAAGCAGACACAATGTATTGTCGGCGACACTGCATATATTCCTCTTTCATACTCGGAAATCCTGGCCCTATACCACTTCACTGAAATATAAATACTTGATCTCTGTGAGCATGCAGCCTAAATATAATCCTCTTTAGCACTATAACAATAAGACAAGTGCTGAGCGTAGAACAAGGGGGAGGGAGAGGGAGAGGGAGAGGGAGAGGGAGAGGGGGAGGGAGAGGGAGAGGGAGAGGGAGAGGGAGAGGGAGAGGGAGAGGGAGAGGGAGAGGGAGAGGGAGAGGGAGAGGGAGAGGGAGAGGGAGAGGGAGAGGGAGAGGGAGAGGGAGAGGGAGAGGGAGAGGGAGAGGGAGAGGGAGAGGGAGAGTGAGAGTGAGAGTGAGAGTGAGAGTGAGAGTGAGAGTGAGAGTGAGAGTGAGAGTGAGAGTGAGAGTGAGAGTGAGAGTGTAAGTGAGAGTGAGAGTGAGACTGTGAGAGTGAGACTGTGAGAGTGAGAGTGAGAGTGAGAGTGAGAGTTTTTCACAGAAATAAATTCCAACACAGCCAGGTGAAGAATCAGACATAGTTTAACCGACGCTACCCTGGCTTAAACGTTTTTTGAACGTATAGCTTAAAAAGTTACTGTTCATGACCCAACGTTTCGACATTCTGATCTAGAGTGATCTAGTGTCCTCATCAGGGGTGATCGTTGTGAAGACAGGTTCCATACTTATACTCTCATAGAACAAAAAGTGGGCTCGTGGGTAAATGGGGTTAATTAATCCCCACCTTTCTACCCAGTTAGCTTACCTCTCTTTAAGCGATGCACGTGTTATTCGTAGTTCATCTGGTCCATTCGTCGATATTGCCAGTCTCAGCTAAAACAGAAAATAACAGGAAATCAACTCACACTAACTTCTTCAATTAAGGAGCTACAAAAAACCCGAAGTGTGTTATTTAAAGCAACATTATAATTACGCATATAATTATTTTAATTATTCATTTTTCCGGAGGTCGTTTAAAACGAAACTCGTCATTCTTATTTATATACGATAACTTCCCAGAATAACAATCATTGTTATTTATACAATACCCTGGTTGCTACGCGTGTTTTCATTGGTTGTTGGCCACGATCTATTAGAGGACAGACACATTGACACGTCAGATCACGTCAGCTGACTTCTGGCAAGAGTTTCGATAAAAACCTTTTAAATTTTTGTATTGTATAAAACAAATAGATTCCATTTTTTGTTGTCTGTTCAGTTATAGATGCACAGAAGACGTCACAACGTGGTTAAGAACATCAGTGACCCACTCGACTGCGTCTCGTGGGCCACGTTTTTGTTCTTACCACGTTGTGACGTCATCTGTGCATCTATAACTGAACAGCCAACGGCAAAATGGAATCTATTTGTTAAATAGCTAACGTTTCGCTGAATACAACTATGACTGTCATTGGTTGGTTTGTGGTCACATGACCTTAGCTAAATTTCAATGTATACCGAGCGGGCAACAATTGAGAACTTATTGCCTGCTCGGGAAATAAGTTTTCAATTGTTGCCCGCTAGAACTTTGAACTCCTCACGGTATCTCGCTTGGTACGAAAACAAAGAATATTTATATCTTCAGATCCCAACGTTAAGGACAGATTTATTGCATCGAGAGCAGCGCGCAAGCCCTCGAAATCTCCTCTCTTGTAATCATAATTTCCTCGTCTGTCTGATTGACAACTTGGCTGGCGGCCATTTTGAATAAACGCTGTAGGTGATTATCGAGAATTAATCCGAAGTAGCTCGACCAATCAGCGCGCGTGATTTTCTATAATCACTGGTGTATTTATTGCTGCCGACCGAAGGGAGGCAGCTCACTATTCTTGACGTTGCCTCATGCCCAGTCCTTTTTCCGAGCTATGTATAGCCGACCAGATCTCGATTTGTTAAATTTTGCGTTTGTTTGTTTAATATTTATCTGTCGGCATTACGTCATCAATATATGAGCTGATGGGACTCAGTGCGCATGTTCCGCTACACGTTGCCTTCGATATTCAGAGCTTCTCGAAGTTCTTCCTCGACAGAAAATTCACGGTAAGAACAAATACATCATGTCTTTACTTTCTCGTGGAAGTATTCATCAAGGCCATGAAGGTTTCAGTGGCCAGTCTCGAGGAAAGCAGTGTTCTTTCATGAGTTTATCGGCGCTGTTAACAGCACAAACTATTCCAGTTATCGAGTGGAACTCGACAACCATTGACAATGTCTTAGTACAAGGAGACAACATGTACTTGAATGCTTTTAACAATGATCTCATTCCTCGTGAGGGATTTCTGTCACTGAACAACTTACCAACTGTTGTTTGTTGTCGTTGGTTAGAAGACAAGTCAAAGAACTCGTCCATTGAGACATGCCGATCAGTGATCGACACAAATATTATATCGCCCGTTGAGGCACAAAAATATACTGTTGATCTGCCCATTGTGGCGGAGCCCGTTGAGGCACAAACTAATATTGATCTGCCCATTGTGGCGGAGCCCATTGAGGCACAAACTAATATTGATCTGCCCATTGTGGTGGAGCCCATTGAGGCAGAAAATAAAAAACAAATATGGTTTATAAATTATAGAAAAGACCACCAAGGTCTGATCAGTAGTGAGCATGAAGTTGAGGCTCCCTACTTTACCATTCGTTCAGCTTTGATGAATACTTTTACAAATGACAATTATGCTTTTTTAATATTAGAAGGCTATATGATGGCCTTGATAAAGGGTCTAGATTATTTTTATTTATTTGATCCTCATGCCAGAAATTGTAATGGCATGCCTGATCCTAATGGCACTGCTGTTGTCATGAAATACGATGATATCATTGAATTAGAGGAATATTTATGTTCTCTGTCAAGTGAATTAAATACAAATTTATTTGAAATTGTCCCGGTTCAATTGCATGTAAATCAATTCCGTAAACATTCGGAAGAAACCAAAAGTGAAAAGCGAACTAGACTTGAAAAGGATAGAAAGTATCGAAAAAGAAAACGATCAGAAGAAACTCAAAGTGAAAAACAAACTAGACTTGAAAATGATAAAAAGTTTCAAAAAAGAAAACAATCAGAGGAAACTGACAGTGAGAAACAAACAAGACTTGTAAATGTTAGAGAGTCACAACAAAAAAAATGGTCAGAGGAAACTGACAGTGAGAAACAAACAAGACTTGTAAATGCTAGAGAGTCACAACAAAAAAAATGGTCAGAGGAAACTGACAGTGAGAAACAAACAAGACTTGTAAATGCTAGAGAGTCGCAACAAAAAAAACGGTCAGAGGAAACTGACAGTGAGCAACAAACAAGACTTGTAAATGCTAGAGAGTCGCAACGAAAAAAACGGTCAGAGGAAACTGACAGTGAGAAACAAGCTAGACTTGAAAGAGCTAGAATCTATCAAAAAAGAAAACGAGCAGAGAAAGCTCATATTGATAAAGAAAAACTGTCACAGACCCAAATAACAAATCAGCAGGAATATTTAAAAGAATTTGACATCACAAAAAGTGGTGGGATTGAACAACAATGTTGGGCAAAATCTAACATTAATAAATTCCATAAATCAGTTGAATTTTCTATCACTCAATGTACAATTTGTCAAGAGGCATGGCCATTAAAATCTAAACCAAGGTCACCTAATGATTATGTGTGTTCAAGATGTTCTAGAGATAAAAAATCTCCCAAAAAGTTTTCACTTGAAAATTCAATGATTCCTTCGTGTGTTCCACATGAGTTACAAAACTTGACTCAAGTTGAGGAAATGTTTGATTGCTCGTGCTCTCCCTATCATGAGAGTTTATATTAAACCTGGTGGACAAAGAGGTTACTCAGGGCATTGTATTAACTTGCCACAAAATGTGAAAGAGCTTGCAACCTCTTTGCCAAGATATCCTAAAGACTTGGCTGTGATTATTGTCAAAGTCAAAGGGAAAGATAACACATTCAAAGATGTGACTGTGAGAAGACAAAAAGTACACAATGCATTATTGTGGCTAATACATAATAATTGT
Organism: Paragorgia papillata; assembly: GCA_035771165.1. Classification (NCBI taxonomy): domain Eukaryota; kingdom Metazoa; phylum Cnidaria; class Anthozoa; order Scleralcyonacea; family Coralliidae; genus Paragorgia; species Paragorgia papillata. The sequence goes on from JAWNZC010000314.1 coordinate 6,018,239, forward strand.
CATTATGCTGAGTTAAAAATTAATGAACATGCATTAAACTCCTAAATATGCTACAACAAGGGAAGCACCAGCTCGTCCGCCATAATCAGGGTTCTGGTATAAACGTCACTGCTAACAAGTTTAAAAACAACCTTAAAAACACAAGGCTTTTTTTCTTTTACACCCTTATCCAATTTTGTACCAGGCAGCACTTCCTTGCGATAGTAACTTCTAGTACTAAATATATATACAAACAGGTTTCAGAATTGCTTTCAGCTTTTCATCTCGCGTGTAAAGTGGACTCCACGCACGTCGAGATCAGCACTCTCACCGGGCTCCGGGCCTTCGGCCCTCCGCCCGGGCCTTCGGCCCTCCGCTCGGGCTCGGGGACAAGACGCCTGCTCATTACTTTGCAAATATTGGCGTAGCCTTCGCACATCTAGAAAACCTGAAGAACAGCGTGCGTATATTAAGTGTTTGTTAAAAAGTACAGTTAGAGGTAAACTCCGATTGTCGACACAAATTCTCTATATATGGTCTTATATGAAGTACTTGGTTCCATGAAGCAATTTAGTGTAAACAAGCTTCGCCGAATAATTCAACGATCTAGACAAAACGACAAAACCTATAGTGTTGAATTCGGCAGATTCAAGCGATGGTTCCGATATAGAATTCATGTAAAATCGTACCAACAGAAAATATTTAAACATGTTTTGAAACACATTGGAAGCCATTTTGAAACGTCATTGTTTCCATAGCAACAACCGTTGCTATTTATTTGGTAACAGTTTTTGATTGTCAGACCTTTTAACTATGCATAACATTTAGTTTTATTCTTTTTCCGAATTGTTTATACACGTGTTTTGGACTCTCAAACTTATATTTTCTATTTTTCAAGAAACTGTATGGAGCCACCTTAAGCACCATTCGATACTTCAAATGTGAGAAAATAGTTGCTTAAAATTTAAGAGCACAATTCACTACTTCAAACGGGGGAACATAGTTGCTTAAAATCTAGGCACCAAATTCGATACTAAAAATTAAAGCAACCATTAGCTTCAAATGCAAGTGCTTAATGCTTACGGTTTAAAGTGCCTATACAACGAAATTTTCAAGTTGGAGAAAATGACATTAACGTAAAGTAAAGTTTGAGATAACTTCTTTCGATTGTGAAAGTTTCAGGGCGAATAATCAAAGGAAAGTATGTTTGTTTAGCGTTTGAAAAACGGGCTTTTGGCCCAAAAAGTTGAGACATATTTTATTCCACAACTAATGACATCACTAGGCTCTACATGAATTCTTATTGTTATCGAACAGACTGTTCAAAACACTCTTTAGAAAACTAAACTCTCGTGGGAAAGTGTTCACAAAGGTGTGTAAAATTTATTCATTCCGAGTTATTTGTTTTAAAATATACATAGTCGTCTTATGAGTAATATCTTAATATCTTCAAAAACTCATTAATAATTCATGAGGAAAATACAAAGGAAATCAGTACCATGTCCGTGGTTTTATACCTGATAAAACTTCTTGACGTCAGAAAGAATACTAATGAACATACAATTTTATATAAAGAATACTAATGAACATACAACTTTATATAAAGAATACTAATGAACATAACATCCAATAACGAATCGTTTTTGAAGCCATTCAAAACACTCGCATCACGTGTTTTATCAGATATAAAACACTCGGGCTGCGCCCTCGTGGTTTTAAATCTGATAAAACACTCCTGCTCGTGTCTTAAATATTACTTAAAGATGTATTGGCATAAATTCAGAGGAATTGAGAGCGCTTTACCGAAATGACCTTGCAAACCTTAATGAAGACTTCCTTTAAGCACAGTAAAACTTAGCCTGCGCGCAGTCTCTACGCGGAAATGGAATATGTTTCCTGTAGAGACTGCGAATCGGAACGCAAAAGCTTGTTCTGGTCACGTGGGTATCCCCAAGACACGATCGGAAATGGCGGCTGGTCGAGGCTCGCGAAATACGGACTGACCCGTATTAGCTACGCATGCGTAGAACGAATATCTTGCGTGTAAACGTCATCAATACACGGCCAACAACTCACTTGAGCCAGCACGCACGTGGACTGCGAACTGCCCAATGAAAGTGGCCGATTTTCTATGCGATTTCCGATCGAGATGTGGGGAAAGAACCGATTAGTTATTTGCAAATTATGCAAAATTTATCCTAAGGAATGCCAATGTGCCCAAGACAAAAGCAAGATGGCGTGTATCGATGCTGCTTAAAATCAGGTTCTTTCCCCACATTCTTGGGGAAACCCACGTGACCAGAACAAGCTTTTGCGTTCTGATTCGCAGTCTCTACAGGAAACCTATTCCGTTTCCGCGTAGAGACTGCACTTAGGCTAAGTAAAACTGCAAACTGTTCACACAGTAAAATCATTATTTGACGGCATTCAGCCATCTATCAAACCATTATTACAAGCAGTCTTAGTTCAACGTATAGTGTTCGCTATCAGGACTATCTTCTTCATAATTTTCTATCTGAATTGTCGAGTGTCGAATATGGTAAACAACTGCTACAAGGTTCGTGGCTTCTGACAAAATTCTTTGAGTGTGATGTTCGTTTTCTAAAACAAATGACAAAAAAAATTTACAGTACAATTTGTACATTAATTATATAATAAATTACAGCGTTTTCATCTGACGTCACGGCGACCATATTGGTGTACCGAAACAATGAAATGGCGGCCATATTGGTGTACCGAAACAATGAAATGGCGGCCATATTGGTGTACCATATTTAACCTATGGGAATTTAGCTCTATTCTTATTCAAAAAATTCGTATTGTTTCACCACCCCCAATGGGGCCACCGATCACGTGAGTGAAAACGACCATAAATGTTAATTGCATGCCCTATTTCTTTGAGCTTATTAACTCTATTTATTTATTTATTTAACTTTACAACCATACAAGTGTGCGAAAGAATTAATACAAGTTAAAAATAAAAAACGGTGCAAGACTTGATCATGGTTGAAGGTATGGTCAACAGGACATGAGTCCCATGTGAAGACCAACCTGACAAAAAAATACGGAGTGGACATAAATTAAAGACAAGGACTAATACACTATTTACATACGATAGGACAGATTAAGAACAGCAGCTTAAGTTGTAAGAACGACACTTAGAGAGCAGTAGGTTTTCCAAGTGCGCATTCTATTTACTTCAAAAGCAGAGTCTAATTGAGAAGAGTAGTAAATATAAAGTTGGTGCTTAAAAGAGGAAACAGACGTACTATTACGGATGATCGGAGAGGGATTGTTCCAGAGAAAGACAATTCGGTTAAAAAAAGAGTTCCTAAAAAGAGAAGTCCTGCAAGGATTGGCTTGAAGCAAGTTGTCCTTGCTTGAACGGGTGCGAGACGAGTGATGAGAAGAAAAAGAGACAAAAGAGGAGATTTCTAGATCGTAGAGGCCTTGTTTGCATTTGAAAAAAAAGATAAGATCTTTTATTTCAAGCCAGTACGATATCGGTGGTAAATTGAGTTTCTTGAGACGCTCAGAATAAGACAATTCGTAGTCTTGAATGCACTGTTTATTTCAATTTTTATTCTCAAATATACTGCTGATTGCATGAGCGCACCGCGCGCCGAATTTTAATTAATGGTTGTTTGCATTGTGTCAACTCGCACTTGACACGAGTCCAGTTCACACGGGCCAAGTAAGAGTTCAGTCAAGTCAAGGTTATTTTTAATGCTTGTCGACAATAGCTCTTCTAAGATCAATGGACAAAGCTTTACCACTCTCATATCTCCTTCCGCGTTTGCTAAGTTTCACAATTATTATCTCACAACTTGCTGTCTGGGATCCTGCGTTAAAAGTTATGAGTGTTCAATTTCAGTACGGTGGGATAACTGAAACGTGATTGGTTAACACAAAAATAAACAGTATCACGCCTTTAATTTACAACGAACAAAGAACTTGATTCGAGCATTAAAAATAACCTTGACTTAACTCATACTTCGCCCCGTGCGAACTCATACTTGGCCCGGTGTCAAGTAGGAGTCGACACAATATACAAACAACGATCGAAATTCGGCGCGCGGAGCGCTCATATGCAATCAGTAGTAAGGCGTTTTCCATTCTTGTTAAACGTCGAGTCAGACTATCTTGAACTGTCAAGTCTCAGTATCTATCTTGAAGTCAGTCAGTCAGTCGGTCGGTCGGTCGGTCGGTCGGTCGGTCGGCCCGCCCGCCCGCCCGTCCGTCCGTCCGTCCGTCCGTCCGTCCGTCCGTCCGTCTGTCTGTCTGTCTGTCTGTCTGTCTGTCTGTCTGTCTGTCTGTCTGTCTGTCTGTCTGTCTGTCTGTCTGTCTGTCTGTCTGTCTGATACACAATTTCTACACTGGAGAATGTAATTAAGGTTTTTGTGACTACCGCTGACGGGAGCCATAATGCCGGCGTGATCTTGAGTGCATGCATGTTTCAGTGTCTTGGACCTCCCTACGTCATACTCCCTACGTCATACTCGACAGCTATCGCCAAATATTCGGCACGATCGCCATATAGTCGAGAAGATCGCCATTGATCGCCGGGAATAAACTAAAGTGAATCTCATCTTTGCATTTTGGTTTGGTTGCTCTCTCGATGACTGTTTTGATTTTTGAAAAGTGTTAATTATTACTTTGCAAATCTTTTCTTCTTGGAACGGTTTCTGTCATTGATCAGTTTATACAAGGTAAGAAATAGTTTCAAAACTGTGACGTTGTTTAATATCTTATATACTATATACAAAATCTATAAATACTTGATCAGAAACAAATTTAATATCTCAAAGCCAACCATTGCTTCTTAAGTCTATACCTCTTTCTGTGCTTAACAGCGGTAGTCACATGTACGCATTGCGTACCTATTTTTTATTACCGCCGCCAAGATTGGAGGTTTTATGTTTTCACTCTGTCTGTCTGTCTGTCTGTCTGTCTGTCTGTCTGTCTGTCTGTCTGTCTGTCTGTCTGTCTGTCTGTCTGTCTGTCTGTCTGTCTGTCTGTCTGTCTGTCTGTCTGTCTGTCTGTCGGTCTGTCCGTTCTACGTACCTATAGCCACGTGAGCAGAAAGAGCAGTTGTTCCTACAGTAAGAGACCAAACATGAAGATCGTGAATTGCTTTAACTCCTCTGATATCAAGAAGTTTCTCTTTGATTTCATCTAAGTCCACTCCGTGTGGTGTACCTAGATAAAAAAACAACAATATTGTATCAATACACATTTTACTCTGACGAAGGGCTCCGCTTGAAACGTCAGCCGACTATTTCATTGTCAAAACTGAGCAGTTTACCACCTTTTCACTCAGCTAAAGTCTTTATTCTATCTTTTTGTTCGCCTTTATGCAATTTTTGTGCACGGTCACTGAACATTGTACTTTAGTATAATGAAGTACTTATACAATAGCAACGTTTCAGTGCAATCACTCGTGCTAACTGCGTGCTATTTAAATATAAATAAACCTAAAACAAAGGATGCGCACGGTGTAAGGTATGGTTCAACATAAAATCACAGCTCATTATAGGCGCTTTGAAGTTTGCCGAAGTTTGGGCTACTTATACCTAGTGGCAAGTCATGTTCACTTGTGTGAAGTACACATCACATTCACCCTTCGATTCAGGCTTCGATCTTGGCAGGCTGACAACTCTCTTGATCGTAAATATGTTGTCGCACTTGAGAGTTGTCAGCCACATCACAGTTAATTAAATTTGTTTTTGCGTGCCGCACCAAAAGCAGAGAGAGAGAGACTTGGAGCAAATCTGTTAATTAAACTACAATGTCAGTCAGTCACTTTCGAAATCTACCAACAACGTGCAAGAGTGCCAAGAACACCTTGATCAAAAGGCAAACCTGTTCAAAGCGAAAGGAGCGCTAGAGCTTACAACATGCCTCACGTCCTCACTCCATCACACGGCTAGCAACTCACTGGAAGCATGAATAATAGCGGAAGTAAAAAAAGAAAAGAAATAAAGCCTCGGCCTACCATGACAGGTAGCCCGAGCAATTAACAAAACTTCCATAAGCACAGGTAGCCCGAGCAATAAGCGAGTTTTAGGGTGTTGCGCGCGCATCGTTTTGCAAAGAAATTGGCAGGCTCTTGGCCAATCTCGTCCCCAGAGCCTGCGGCCATTTTGCCCAGCGGCAAGGAGCCATCGGCTCTGGCCGGAACGAGGTAAAGCTGAATTTTGATTGGCTGAAAAATCCAATGGCTCGCATTTTGAAAGTCCGCGTTTTTCCGACTCACGGACTTGTTACGGCCAGAGCCGATGGCTCCTTGCCGCTGGGCAAAAGGACCGCAGGCTCTGGGGACGAGATTGGCTCTTGGCGGGCTCCCCACAAAATAAGCAATGGGAAGCAGACTTGCCAGCGAGCCAACAACAGCAGAATAACAGTGTTAAACATCCAGAAACTGTATCTATACTTTGTTTATTTTAAACAGTGGAGCTTGACAGGTTTTTTGAAAAATGATGCGCGCGCAACACCCTGAAACTCGCCTATTAACAAAAGTTTCCTACCTTCCATAAGCACCAGGAGGGCATCTCTTAGAACTGTTATTGTGGTTAGCAAAACAATGAATGAAAAAAGAAACGTACATATTGGATCAGCAATGGAATAGTTAGGCTAGAAAGAAGAGGAGCAGAAGACTGTTAGTCTGTTCATTTATTTTGAAGATAATTCTCACATTTTATTCCCTGAAAGAAATTAACTTTAGCGTTAGTTTAATTTATTAGACACTGAAATAAAGTTAATTATTTGAAAGTTTTCATGGCG